>RJWJ010035734.1:0-16475 GCA_004363605.1 Indri indri
GTGTTAAGTGTACGTACAATTAAAATGTTCCTGCTACAAACTTGTTCTTAGGCATTTTATTTTATTTAAAGAGAAATTAGCAAAATATTCTTCATTGCAACAATCTATGAAACCACAGTTTGTCTGCCACCTTCCTATTTTTTGAACAATTCAGCATTTTATTATTTATAAAACTTCTAAATGCTACAAGATATTTTTGACCTACAGTATAATCTGTACTGCAGGAAAGATTTTGAAAAAAGTTGTAATAAATAAAGTATGCATTCATAAAGAAATAATCGAAGTTTTAGTTTTTGCCCATGACTAAAAGATTCCCCAAATGCAATTTTAAAACACTTAAATCTTCAAGCAGTGTGTGTACTAAATACTTGACAGTACCCACTCCCTCATTAGTCTAAATTTAAAAATTAAAAATGATTTAAAAGCATGCTATTCTTTAATAAAAATGCTAACTTTTAAAAATGGCTTAACGTATGTGCTTTCTAACACTTCTGACGAATGACATAATGGTAACGCCTGCGTGGGCAGTCAGGGTCTTATTTTCTTCTTTGTGACTCTCCGGCTACCCATCTCATGCACTCTATCCCTAACTCTAATAAGCAGAAAAACAAACGAGCCTGTCGCTCAATTTCATGAGAAAATTTTAAGCCTAGGAAAGCCCATGCAATTATTAGGATCAAGAGGAAAGCAAATTCATAAAGCCTCAAATTTTGTGTGTAACCAGCAGAGTAGCAACCAGCAGTTGGTGTGTTGAATACTTAGAGCGAAAAAAACACCATTTCTTTAATGTAATGACCTGACCCTCTGCTTCAAGCACTGTGATGCATAGCCAAAAATCACACACGCTTACCCCACCCATGCTCTGCTCTGGCTCAACAATGTAATCTTTATGTAGTGTGTACACTTATTTATTTATTTGACAGAAGAACTTCATCTGTAAACTTTTCTTGACTAATATCAACTTGGCACCAACTCATCAGTTAATTAACTGTTAACAGATTCTTCTAGATATGACTGCTACACAGATATTTTATCTTCCTGTTAATTAGTAATTATGCACTGGCAAGAAAAACAGTGTTTCTTTCCAATTATCCCAGAACTCAGTGATTATTTAAACTTGGCTAATTAGCATTAGAGGGCTGTACATCTTCTGGGCAAATTGTGTTTGATAATCCTTATTAAAATATACATGGTGGTTGTTGACTTGTAACAGGGAAAAAAAAGTGGTAGTTCAAAGGGTATTAGATATAGCACAAGGCAAATGGGGGCCCATTAAAATTTCCCCAACTGCTCTAATGAGAATGCCGGGGGTCATTTCTGCCGAGTTTACCATCTGTTTGGTTTCTGGCATGTGGCTCTGGTGAGAAGGGAGTGTCCCAAAGCCCATTTGGCTTGTCACAGTGTAATCCAGGGGTCTGAAGCAATTTCGGTCATTTATAAAGAGGCGCATTAAAGTCAGAAGCTTACACATGTGAATGAAAAACTTTTAAGTGTAAAAATGATAGTACATGATGAAAAGCATCCTGATTTTTTTTAAAAACAGGCAAGCAATGCTTAAAAAAAAAAAACTTTTAGAAATGTTGTGTATCAAATCCTATATGCTTTCCAATCACCCAGAGATTTTTGATGATTTTCTGATGATGAAAAAACAACTACTTTTCAATAGTTAGGCTCCATCACCCAGAGCACATGTTAAAAAAATATTTGCATTGAATCAGGCTATGGCTTGCTAGATAGAACACAGGAAGCAATACCCATAAAAGAAAAAAAATTGATAAATTAGAATGTATCTAGTCATCACATGAAATCATTGAGAAAAAAGAATAGGCAAGCCATGAATGGGAAAATATATTCACAAAACATGTATCTGATAAAGGACTGGTAGCCAAGTCCTTTCATACAACTCAATGAAAATACAACTCGACTTTTTAAAATAGGCATAAGATTTGAACAGACCTTGACAAAAATGGCCGATAAGCACATGAAAAGGTGCTTAACATCAATAGTCAGCTGGGAAATGCAAATTAAAACCACAATGAGATACAATCACACACCCACCAAAATGGCCAAAATTAAAAACACAACACCAAATATTGGAGATGCAGAGCAATTGTAACTCTAATACTATGTTGGTGAGAGTGTAAAAGGTAGAACTATTTTGGGAAACACCCAATAGTTTCTCATAAAACAAAACCCAACAATGCCACTACTAAGTATATACCCAATGAAAATGAAACATGTATTCAAAAAAGACTTGTACAAGAATGTTCATAGTAGCTGTGTAATAGCCAAAAAGTGAGACAACTCAGGCGTCCAATAATAGGAAAATAAAAGCAAACACAGGAATACTATTCAGCAGTAAAAAAGAAAAAAACTACTGATACACACAACATGAGTAAATCTCAAAACATCGTGTTGAGAGAGAGAACTGTATTTGTATGAAGTTCTATAACAGGCAAAAGTAATCTACGGTGGAATAAAATCAAAACAGTGGCTGCCTCTGGTAAGTGGGGTGAGAGCAGATAGAGGAGAGGAGTGAAGGAACTTTCTGAGGTTAAGGTAACATCCTTTGTTTTCTACAAGGGTTTGGGTTACACAGGTGTGTACATTTATTAAATCTCCTCTCACGTACCCTTAAGATTTGTGCATATCATTGCATACAAACTTTACCAACATGGTGGGTGTAAAATGTTAAAAAGCTGATTGATATTACTTTAATCAAATCCCTATTAAATTACTTTTAAAAATAACACTAGTTCATTAGATCAGTACCTCCACATAATACAAAACTATATAACTGCTGACAGAGCATTTCTTTCACCGACTCCTTTCATCGCATCAGCCTTGCAATAGGGGAGTAGGTACTGCTGCTTTTGTGCTCAATTATTGCACTTCTACCAGTGTGGTTATCTGGTGTGTGCTTATATGGGTACGCACGTGGTGTGTTTCCCCAAACCTGTTTGTTCCATTTGAACCTATTATCCTAATATAATTTCATTAAATGCTATATAAACTGATGAAAAATGGATACTCCTAACAAAGAGAGTTGTTGTTTACATACAAACTAAATTAAATGTTTTAGAACGACATGACAAAAAGAAGCTAAAGAAATGTTGTTTTAAACTATGGTGAAAAAGGCACCTGTTAAAGATGGCAAAACAAAAATCGTAAGTACCCAGAATTCTGCACTTGCACTTCTTCACAAGTCTGTTTATGTTCTTGCTCCATTTTAAAGAAACAAAAACTGGAAAAGTGGTTTATGTAACAAAACAAAACCCTAGTGGAACTCTAATCAGTGGACCCATATTTAAAGAACAGTTCTCAGGTAACATTTGAAAACTGGCAACTTTATTACCCAACCATCCTATTGAATATCAAAACGCACGCAAGTACTCTGTTACCCTCTGCCTAGCCATTTCCTCCCCACTGGACTCATCGCCTTTTAAAAACTAATTAAACTGTTGCTTAATTATTCATAGAAAAATAAACGTCAAGCATGTCTAACCAATTTATTTTAACTGACTCAATCCTAGTACCAATCATGTCAAATAACAGGGTTTCTGTAGTTTCTTACATGGCTGAGTGTGGACGTGAATGTGTAAGTATCTGGGGAAGCAAGGTGAATTTCTAAACTCTGTGTGTGTGTGTGTGTGTGTGTGTGTGTGTGTGTGTGTGTGTGTGTCAGATGCATACGCATTGGTATCCATATTTCAATTATACTGTAATAATCAAATATTATTCAAAAATACAATTTTAATGGCAGCATACTATTCTTTTCCCTTAATACTCTAACTTATTTAATCATTTCCCTGTTATTGGACATTTAGAAAATTTTCAAAATGTTCCTATCACAAATAGCACCTGGTGAACAATCACATACACCAAACTGTATTTGTTTTTTAAAATTTCTAATAGATGCCCAAAGGTAAAATAACTGTCAAAATACATGAACATTTTTAATGGTTCTGTTTATGTCTGTCAAATTGCTTTCTAGATAACCAATATACACCCACATAAACAATAAATACTTATTTTCTCTCACTGGTACCAGTATTGAATATGCATAATTCTAAACATCTTTTGTCAAATTAAAAAAAAATGTATCTCATACTGTTGTAATTATGTATGTTTATTAGTAAGTTGAATATTTTGCTCACATATATTGGACATTTGTCTTTCTTCTTTTGTAAATGGTCTGAGTTTTTTATACTTTTCTATTAGGACACTGGCTAGTCTTTTGATTGTATCAATACAGAGTCTTAAAAGCCTCTTTATACCTACAGCAAAATATTTGCTCGTTTTCTTAATTTTTTAAAATTAGCATTAAGTTATACAAGCAGTTCTTCTTCACTGTCAGAAAACTTTTTAAAAGAGAAGTATTAGATGTTGTAAGATTAAGCCATCCTTATAGTCCAGAGATTTAAAAAATCAATTTAGTCATGATTTATTATCTTTAAAACAGCATTTCCCAAACAGTCCCACACAAAGCTAGTTCTGCAGGATGTAAACAGATGTTCTCTGGGGGAATTAAAAAGAACTCTATGCTAACACAAATTTTTGAAAGAATGCTCATTACATGCTATTCTTAAAAATTCATAATGTGTAAAGGTATATTAAACTTATAACTCAACAATAAAAAGACTGATAACCCAATTACAAAATTGGAAAAGCACTTGAATAGGCATTTCTCTAGAGAAGATAGGACAAATGGCCAATAAGCACATGAAAAGATGTTCGGTGTCATTAGTCATTAGGCAAATAAAAATCAAACCACGATGAGGTACCACTTCACATCTAACAAAATGGCTATAATAAACTAACGAACAAATAAATTAATTAAACAGCAAATAACAAGTGTTGACAAGGATGCAGAGAAATCGGAACTCTCATACATTTCTAGTGAGAATGTGAAATGGTGCAGCTGCTATGGAAATCAGTTTGGCAGCTCCTCAAAAAGTTAAAAAGAATTATCACATGACTTAGCAATTCTACTCCTAGGTACATATCCAAGAAATTTCAAACATATGTCCACACGAAAGAGTGGTATGAAGATTCATAGGAGCATTATTTACAACAGTCCACAGTGGAAACAACTCAAATGTCCATCAACATATCGAACAAATAAGTAAAATATGGAATATTCACACAACAGAATATTATTAAGCCATAAATAAGAATGAAGTACTAATACATGCTTCAACATGGATGAACCTTAAAAACATGTAAGTGACAGAAGCCAGTCACAAAAGGCCACATTTTGTATGATTTCATTTCCTTATATGAAATGTCCAGAAGAGGCAAACTCAGAGACAGAAAGCAGATGAGTGGTTGCCGGGGGATGAGAGGCAGGGGAATTGAAACACTAATAGGTAACAGGGTTTCTTTCTGGGGTAATGAAAATGTTTTCAAAATGAGTGGTGATGGTTGCATAACATAGTGAATGTACCAAGAACCACTGAATTGTACACAAAATGCTGAATTTTATGTTGTGTGAATTGTGTCTGAAAAGAAAAACATATTAAAAAAAAAATCTAAGAAGTACTGTTTAACTCTGTTTAATCAGAATATTCCAAGCTTTTTTTTATACAGCAATACCCTTTTTCCATGTAATATTCATTAATGTATCACGAGACACTAATGTTGGCTAGAGTGAAGTCTGGGAAAAGCTGCTATTAACACGACACTTTAAAATTTACTCCAAAATGTGGCTGATATGAGCGCCTTACTGAAAAGGGGACAAGAATAAAAATGAAAGAGGAAAGCTAGGGATAAACTTCTTTGGCCTTATAATTATTCTAGAGCTGGCCATTTGTTCCATTCTCTAGAAACAGAAAGTCGAACCCCAACTGAGTTCTTCTCTTATTAGTAACAGATTTCTCCCCATTTTTGTTATTATGTTAGAAATCCTATCAGATCATATAGGTTAAAAGTCAGGTTAAAAAGGAATCTTCTCATAATACAAACAATGATTTTTAAAAGAGAACCATTAAAGGATAAACAATATATATTCCCAGAGTATGATCTCTAAGAGCTATATTTATTGTACTTTTAATTTGCTATTTACTAGAGTTCAAGTGGAGAGGAACTTTTCTGAAAGAGAACCAGAAATAACATAATTAACAAGATAATAACAACAACATGGTTCTGATGTACGAAAACATGCAGGAAGAAAAACAGGAGGGGAGCTCAATCTGAACTTTTACCAAAATATTAACAATTTTTGCTATTCTGTTTTCCAAAATGGCAACTCCCACACTAACAAGTATCTTTCCATTCAGACATTCAGAGTCCTGAAAACAGTAGTTTAGTTGTACGCTTGCCTCAGAGAGCAGCCTACACGTCTATTAGGCTAAATGCAAAACTCTGCATCAGAGGGTTGAATACAAACTACAAAACAGAAGACAAGAGTGGAAACAAAACCAGCATTTGGTGAAGTGCCTTTATTGGACTCCTACATCTATTTTCAAATTCATATGTTGCATGCAGAACTATTTTCTAGGAGATGCCAAGAATTTACTTTCACTACTTTTTCATATCTCAAAATAATATCAGAATTATATCTAGGAAGCAATAACATTATAAAATTATTTTAAATTTTTCTTAGATTTAACTGCCAGAAAAGAAGAAGTCAACTTTATCCAAGAGTATTTATAAATCATTTACTGTGAACATAGAAGATAAACTCCTTTATCATTATCTGGAAACCAAAAAAAGGACTGGAAAGCATCAAGAGTAAACCATGCTACAAGTAAAATGACTGCTAGGTCAGAGTCACCCTTTCAAGTTTATTCCCCGAAGCATATACTTCAATCCCATCTCCTGTTAAAATGAACAGTCTGGCGTATTCAGAGATGTGTCACTCTCCTGGAAAACAGCACCTCTTACCAGCAAAGACTCACCATTCCCAGATGTTTTTAAAAATTATTATTTAAGAAAGAGAGAGAAAAGTGTTCCTGATTCTGTTTTTATCTAGTGAGGGCTAAGACATCATTTACAGACACTTACTTTCCAGAATTATTCTTAAAAATTTTGGCCCATGAGAAAGTACCCCGTGTAATGACCTCCTGCTCTGTTCCTGTTTGTTCTCTGCTCAGTTATCAGGGCAAATGTCTTCTTTAATAACAGAAATGAGGTTACACTCTGCCAAGACAGTAGAAGCTCTTCACAAATAAATTTTTAACACCAAACTGGCAAAATAAGAAAATATTTTCAAAAATCATAACTTATAAAGCTTAGTGGCAACCTCTATCAGAACCTGCTCTAAAAATGTACATTTCCTAACATTCTTATTTCCGTTTTCTATATAATTTTATAAAATATATACATATCAGTTTTCTGTATGATTTGTATGTTTATATAGGTTTTTAATGATTTATATATATATATATATCAGTTTTCTATATGATTCTGAGCATATTCATTTGAACAGGAATAAGGAAGAGAAAGAAGCCATAAGAACTGCTTTTCCTTAGGGATACATTTTTAAAGCATCTACAGTGGTTTCCGGGTACGTATCTTATCAGGACTAAATTCCTCTATCTATGATCTGTAGAGTGTCCAGAGAAAACTGACAATTAGATTATTAAAGAGCTAGGAAATGGATGAATCTTATGTGGAGTGTGTGTTTGTTTTTTGTTTCCATAAAGAAAACAAGTGACAATTACTTTTTAACAAACACTATTTTCAGTTATATGAAAAATTATATGAGAAAAGTGCTGAAGTTAAAGCAAGGGATGACACCTTTATACAAGGAAATCTTCCTTAATCATCTCACTTGACATAATCTTAGATTATGTCCTAGGAAACTGCAGAGTTGTCATTTCTGGAAAGACATAAGAGATGAAATAAGAACTATGATGTGTCATTAAGACACTAACCTGCCCTCAGATATGAGGCTGGACTGGACAATCTCTTGAAGTTCTTTCTATCTTCTTAATTCTATAGAAAACACTTAATCAATCACTCTCCTATCTGAGAGCACTGGTGCCAGTCACCTCCAGAAAAGAAAGGGGCAAAGTGGTAGCCAGGATGATCAATTTCCCCAGGATGTCTGATGATAAGATTTACATGTGCTTGTATAGATTTAAATGCATGTACTGATGTAATATCCCCCGACACACACCCAATCCATAACCATACACTTATTCATACACATGCATTCACTAAGGGCAGCTCTTGTAGTGAAACACCCTATGAATCCTCAAAGATTTGGTTTATTCATTCAGTACGTATTTATTGAGCACTTGTTATGTGTCACGGGAGTGAAGATGATTAGATTATCTCCTTGTTCTCAAAAAGGTTGAAAGGTTTTTAAACAAGTAAATTCAATAGATTGTTAGAGGCAACTGGTGGAGGTCAGAGAAGAGAGTGAAGCAGAGGAGGGGGCAGAGAGTTCCATGGATGTGGGGCTCAGGGAAGGGCAGAGGGGAAGGGAGTCAGGAAGGAGGCCCTAAAAGACGGCGGGGTATTTGCCCAGCAGGCAGAGCCAGAAGGCAAGGGCCATAAACCAGGGCAGTAGAGGGTTTAAAGCAGTTGGGATTTTGGAACAATGCTTGGGTTATTTTCAATGGTGCATGGGTATGCATGTGTGTATGTGGTGGGAGCAGATGCCTGAAAAGGAGTGGCAGGAGGCTGGGAAGAGATGGGGCTTAGGGGCAGGCAGGGCTAGAGCAGAGAGGGCCTTTTCTTAGTCAAGGTTCTTTTGGTTGTAATAGAAACCAAGTCAAGCTGGCTTGGGCTGCAAGGGAAGCTTAATGAGAGGCTATAGAGCCTGATTTGAATTATGGCTTTGCAACTCCCTAAACAAGTGTGATCTTAGGCAAGTTACTTACCCTCTCTGTGCCTTGGGCTCTTTATCCACAAAATAAGGGAAATTATAGCAGGAATTTGTTTTTTAGGAGCAAAAGAGTTAATATTTGCAACACACCTGGCATATAGCAAGTGCTTGCTAATATTAGCTATGTTTATCATTTCTTAGAACCCAGAAATATCTGAGCCTGATGGAAAGCAATCCTGAAATAGGAGTTTGGAAATCTCTGGTATCTCAGCATTCTGACTCTCTGTCCTCTCCCTGCCCAAGATTCCTCTGAGCCATTGTGGAGGATGGCTGCCCATAACTCCCGAATGTCTTCATGTTCCTTGGGTTCACCTCATGAAGAGGTGGTCTGGGATTGTTGAGTCTCGACTCCAAATTCCTGTGCTAGTAAATCTGATTGACTTAGCCTGGCAAGAGTTAGGGTCAAAACAGTGGCCTCTCTCTCTCTTGAATGGCAGAAAAGGAGGGCAGAGAAGAAATCTGTCTTGATTTCCAAGTTTGATCTTTAGAGGTTTTGAGCCACTGGTGAATATTTAAGGAATTTGATGATCCTATCGCTTAGTATCTCCCCTAAACTGGTTTTGTTTTCCAATTTGCACAGCCCTAACTCCTTTGAAGAATCTGGTAACTGCCAAATATCCATTCACTAAACAAAGTAAGGTCTATCCATACAATGGAAATTTTATTCAGCTAGGAAAAGGAATGATGTAGTGATAGATGCTATACCATGATAAACCTTGAAGACATCGTGATAAGTAAAAGAAACCAGGCATAAAAGGCTACATGTTATGATTCCATTTATATGAAATGTCAAGAATAAGCAAATTCATAGAGACAGACGGTAGATTACTGCTTGCCTAGGGACTGAGGGGAGGAAAGAATGGAGACTAACTGCTAATGGGTACCGAGTTTCTTTCAGAGGTGATGAAAACATTGTGGAATTAAACAGTCTTGTGAATATACAGGAAATCACGGCAATGTATCCTTTAAAATAGTCAACTGTATAGTATGTGAATTATATTTTTTTAAAAATCTGAGAATCCGATATGATGCCAGAACATCTGGTTTTTGTCCTGACACCTACACCAGCTCATGTAACGGTCACCACTTGCCTTCCCAAGTCTTGCTTCCTCACCTGTACGTTGGGGGCAGGGGCTGAACCAGGCTCTGCTGGAGGTCCCTTCCAGCTCTAAATTCTATGGGTAAGAAACTGAGTGCATTCCTCTCAAATTAGAGTCAAACTCTCTCTTTTTAAACCTTCTGCCACTTGAACAATCCTCTCATTCTATTGCCCTTCTCAAAGAAAGAATTCTCACTTCTTTCTGAGTCTTTAAACCATACCTATTTTGAGCATATAACATACTAGACACTTGAATGGTAATTTCATTCAATCCATCCAATAATTCTGTGTACTGGGCACCAATGTTATGCTCATTTTACAAATGCAGACACTAAGGTTCGGGGAAGGTAAGTGTTAATATGTTGCCCAAGTTAGCAAAAAGCCAGGCCAGGCGTGGAACCTGAACTGCCCAGCGCCAGAGGGCAGGTGATGAAGCGTTTGCACTGAGCTACATTTCTCTACTAATTCCTCCACCTTGGCCCAACTCTCATGGCCCTGCACACTTGCTTTAACAATTTGTTGACTGATTAACTCAACAGCTTAATATGGATCACGCCCACTATTCTAGTAAGTGATTCAAGTTAGTTATTTAGAAGTTGGAAAATATCCCTTAATTCTTTGTCATCTGTCAAATATAAACTAGATAAAACTATTTCTTAATGAAGGAAATGCTGGGCATACCAAAATAGCATGAATAAAGACCACATTTAGGTTAATACTCTGTAAATAGGAGAAATGAATGGCAATTTCACCTCTTGTCAGCTCTGCTCCCTGTACCACTGACCAGAGTGATTTGTTTAGTTAATCGAGTCTTCTTGTTAATTATAAATCATTTACTACACCTAAAAGGTCACGCCTTTGAGTTCCTTAAATATGTTTAAATTTCATTTATTTTCGTACTTCTTTGTAAAGAGACAGACAAGATAAATTCAGCCAGATCATTCTGAGTATAGTATTAGCTTAATTTAGGCTGGTAAATACTACCACTACTATACAGGATCCGATTTAACGAAGTTGCTAGTGGCTGCCCCTCTCTACAGATATTAAGTCCTTAATATGTTCACGTATTCACAATGTATGTCTCATAGTCACACAAACAAGACACTTAAGATTGAACTGTAGCTAATGCCCCAGGAAGTAGGAGTCTTAGTGATAATTAGCAAAGTTGTAAAAGGTTCAACTTAGTCTTAATGTGATAGTCAAAAGTTAGCTTAAACAGACCCCGTATTTTTTTGTTTGTTTGTTTTTGAGACAGAGTCTTGTTCTGTCTCCCAGGCTAAAGGGCAGTGACATGACCATAGCTCACTAAAACCTCGAACTCCTGGGCTCAAGTGATCCTCCTGCCTCAGCCTCTCAAGTAGCAGGGACTATAGGCACGTGCCACCACACCCCACTAATTTTTTCTATTTTTATTACAGACAGGGTCTCACTCTTGCTCATGCTGGCCTCGAACTCCTGGCCTCAAGCAATCTTCTTGCCTCAGCCTCCCAGAGTGCTAGGATTATAGGCGTGAACCACTGTGCCCGGCCAACCCTGTATTTTTATTTCTAGTGAAAATAAAACAAAGTAGTAAAAGCTTGCATTCTGGCAATGAACTGTTAACATATAATCTAAATCTACTGGTGAAGTACACATTGTTATTAACTAGTGACCAACATGGCATTTACTATAATCTGAAGCCTTTCTTAAAATATTTATTGATAATTTGTTGTATAAATATACCCATATCCACCTCAATTTAGAGTGTCAAATCACATTGAAAAAAATCAGATCATTAAGTTAAAAATTCTAATACTATTAATATGTTTTAAAGATAATGCTGAAAATTCTAATTTTTATGTTAATTGCTTAATCTCTATTAAAAATACAACATGAATATTTAAGAGAGAAAATTGAAAAAACCCTAGACCTGTTAACCACACCACCACCCCTAAACTTGGATTCCATTGAGTCTTGCCATTTTAAGAGTTTTTTAACTTAAATGATTGGATCTAGAATGCCCAATTATTACAAAACAAAGATACGAAATGTAGGAAATTACAAAAGTTTAAGTGAAAAATTGCTAAAATGGCTGATGTGTTAGCTGAGCAAGATTATCTAGGAATTGCAAAGGCCTTAATTTATGCAAGGTCTAACAATTGCGACTGCTATTCATCAGATTTGCAAACCTGATTTTCAGGTTTTAGAGACAGAATATCAAAAATTGAGTAAAATCTCAAGCGTTTAAAGCCAGAATACTAAATATTGAGTAAAATGCATTTCAGCCCTGGAAAAGGAACAATTTTGTATGAAAGGATATTCAAATAGCCCTTCATTGAGCACCACAATGAGCCTTGAAGATTTACATGATTGAGCTGGAATTCAAAACCAAAGACAAGAGAGAAGCATTTTTTTTTTTCTGGGATGCACAAAAAGATATCCATAATTAAACATCACACTTCCCTAGGGCAGCATGTTTTCTTATATTGACAAGCAAAATGAGGTATTTCAAATCAGGCATTGCTGGCTTACAGTCATCTTTTGCATAGCTATTGTTTTAATGCATTTCTGGCTATTAGGCATTTGTCTATTTTTGGTCAGTGAGGCATGCATTTTAAAGAATTCTGGTTTTGCATAAAAAGCTGTAGTTATGTTAGTGCAATTGCATTTCTACAACAGTATCTTAAAAATAATTATGGACTTATTTTGGCTGGTCATATACACATTTTATATTCAAAGGAGAGTGGCTGTAACTTTAATGTAATTAGTACAATTAAAACAACTCTAGAAAAAACTTTCAGAAGTACCCATTTAGATGCAACTATATGCTTTATTTTGCCTTGTTTGTCACAGCTGGTTAAATATACCACACTGATCCTATGATATGTTGGGAAAATGCCAAGCAAACTTAACATTCCATCAAAAAAAGTCAGAGACTAATGATAAATTACGTATTCAATATCTCTTTTGTTCTGGGTCAAAGAATGCCACATTATTTCAGCTTGATCCTAACATAAATACTAGACTACCAAAAAGCACCAATTCTTTTAAATTTTACCTTCTATAAGTTTCCTCTACTTTTCTACCTGTACCCTAACCAAATGAAATCTTTTTTATTTTGTTCTTATAGCCTAAAGAATATGTTAAACTTAAATCACATACCAAAAAACTACATGGTTTTTTTTTCCAAAAGTGACTATTTTATCTAAAAAGACATTTTACTTCCTACTTTCCATTCTAAACATTATTTATGAAGATTATTATATAATATTCAGGCATATAATTAAATTCCATTTTTAAAGTTATTTACTGCTATCATATAAATACACATAAAATTATTAGGATATTATTGGAATTAAAAAAGATCTCACCTACCTATCCATCCATATAAAAATCATGTCCTATAAAAATGCAAAGTGTCCAGTGCAAGACCTGAGCATTTGGCTATGGAAGTCAAACTATCATCAGTGGACTCTGCCCACAGCCAGAAGCCTCTTTGGGCCATTAAACCAATGATAGAGGGTTCATAGTGACGTGAAGGCTAAGTGCAATTTCAGCTAATCAAAATACATTCTAATTCAAGAAAAAATTGACTTTTTACAGCTTTCGAAGTCATGGTAGGAAATGTCTTGATGTCTGGGTTTCTTAAATAATTTTTCACAATTTTACTATTAGTGTTTTGTTTGTCTTACTAGCTAAAATCAGAGGCGATATGATACACACATTTTATATGTTCCTTCAAAATGTGCTTACAACACACTTCTGAATGATCTTTAATGACTTTCCTTATTTAAAGCCCCCAAATTACCAAATGATAGTTACTTAATTACTTAATTAATTCAGCCAAGTCCTCTCAAATCATCTCAACCTACATAGTGCAGATTCATTACACTTCGGAATATGTTCTGCATCCACTCTTGGGCTCTACGGCTTGTTCTGCGTACTGACCCCAGAGTGAGCTCTTCAGAAGGAAAGGCTGGTCAAGTCACTCCTCAATGGCCTTCCTTTCTCTTGGGACAAAGATCCAAATCCTACAACATCCAGAAACCAATCTGTTTCTGGTCTCTTGTCCAGCCATAAGTTATCACTTTCCCTTTGGATTCTGGGTCCAGCCACACCAAAGTTTTCTTTCCATTTCTAGGATGTGGCCAGCCTCTTCCCACTCCGAGGCCTTTGCACTGCCGTTCCTTCCTTTGTGCAGGCTGTGCCCCACCTTCCACAGGCCTTTCGCTGTAATTCCTACTCCTTCACATCTCCACTGAGATACTATTTCCTCAGGAAAGACTTTCCAAAGAACACCCCACTTTACCCAAGACTAGACCTAGTTTCTCGGTCATATCCTTTCCCAGCACTTCAGTATATTTTTTCGCCAGCCCCACTTATATGATCACTTAATCAATATCTGTCTTTCCACTAGACTAGAGTTACTCACACTTCGGCATGCAGTAACATCACCTGGAGTATTTATTAAGTGACCACTGGGTCCCACCCCTGGAGTTTCCGATTCACTATGTCAGCAGCGAAGCCTGGAACTCTGCAGTTCCAACTTCCCAGGTGATGCTGATGCTGCTGGACTGGGGAATGATCCAGTACAGTGGTTCTCAACCCTGGATAAATATTAGAATCACCTGGGGAGCTTCAAAAATTACCAGTGCCCAGGCCCCACCTCAGAGGTTTTGATTTAATTGGGCTAGGGTGGTGCCCAGGAGGTCTTATTCCAAATATCGCATACTTATACTAAAAAAATTATTTGTTTATCTAAAATTCAAATTTATTTTTATTTGCTAAATCTGACAACCTTACTTATGGGTCCTCCTGTAACAAAACAGCTAGTATGTAATATACTTCGGCACTTATATATATGATGGTCACCTGACCCTTCATCTCTGCAGAGCACAAAAAGGGTGGGTCTGAATAAGTGGAATTTTTAGACATAAGAGAAAATTTTTTTTCTGAGGTTTAGAGCTTAGAAGTCATTACCAACAAATCATAAAATCTTATCTATGACCTTTTTAAAATAGGGCACATTCTCAAAGTCAAATAATTTAACATGATGACTGAATGACTTTGAGGCTCCTTTAAGCCGTGAGGCTATGGACCTCATTTTGGGCAAGCAGAGTGACAATGCCACATCGACATTATTGTTCTGCCATCAGCCAGTGAGTCACTTGGGCAGAGCTACCGCTGGGATTCAGTACAGAGGAGGTGCCCTTTCATATATCAAAAATGGGTAAAAACTATTCATTTAATAAATATCACACAAAAAATAAACATTGAACACATGGCTGCCTTTGATAATGCAGTTCTACCCTTCTCACTCCTATGCAGGAAGTCCTGTGTAGTCTTCCAATTTGACAGTAAGCTCAGTAATTTCATGTCTTACGTAAACTGATATATTACATTTGCATTTCTGATGCTGTAAAAGGTCTACTTAATCCCAGCTTGGCATGTTTATAGCATTATGGGTAAACTAGAGATTTCCAAATTGAGAATCCTCTGGGATTAATGGCTACCATGTGGCCTTCTGTCTCTGCACATAAGTAACCTGACAGGTCTCTGATTTAAAGACAAAGACGCCAAATAAATATCTTAAATATTAAATGGCATTCTTTTATGAATACTCCAGGAATTCAATCATTAACAAATATTGCCATTGTCTGTTTTATACAATGATCATTTGCCAAACTTAACACGACACTTTCCACTTACCACAGGATTTTAAGAACTGTTTGTGAGAACAGGTTACTGAATGATGGCATGGGCATCAGAGCAAATTCCAGCAGCCTAAGTGACAGAACACGGAAGTTCACACGAACCCCACAGGACCAAGTAATAGTGGCAGTAGGTGAGAGAGAGAAAGACCATCACGCCAAGATCAAAGCTGGCCGAACATTTACATGACTTACTTCAATTCACCCAACTTCAAGCAAACACACACAAATCACTTCAGATTATTTTCTCTGAAGTAATAAATCTCTATTACTTTTAAAAGAGATAATTTTAAAAAATAAGATCTATAACTGTATAAAATATCCACAATTACTGGCTTCTTTTGTCAGGACAGCTTACCAAATCCAAAGGCACTGGAACCTCCAATGCTCTGTGAAGCCTGAACACTTGTAGATGTGTATAGTCCTGTCACCAGCAAGCCGTCAAAGAAGGTGCTTGTTGAAATTGTCACTGAAATATAAAGAAAAAAAGAAACTTCAATTCATACAGTCAGAATAATGCAATATATTTCTGAAATGTTAGACATTGTCAAAACAATCTTTACTCATTAACAAATTATTTTTATACTCTCTGTACTTAGTATTTTTTAATATTAGAAATTACAGAGGAGCAAAAAGAAGCTCAGAACTCCGGTATCTATAATTGCTGGTCCTAAATTTAGTACATCAGTCCTACCTTTCTGCATTCATTTACACATTTCCCGGGGAGGTGGAAAATCATCTGAAAATAATACAGTATTGAATAGACAGTTTCCCCACCTCCATTACCACCCCTGAAGGCAGTCAAAGGCATTGCTGGAGTTTTGGCATTGTGATGAAACACTATTTTTTT
>RJWJ010035735.1:0-16461 GCA_004363605.1 Indri indri
GAGGTTATCAGTGGTTCTGCGATGATATAAAATAAAATGCTAAAATATTAAAAACATTGAATATTAAAATGCATAAAGATATATCAGCAATAAAATTCCATCAACAGCAAAATGACTCAAATTTAAATTTAAATCCTCATCCACTATCAAATTCTCATGGAGATATTAAAGTACAAAGATTTAATTTCTTTGCAATCAAATTCCCACTACATTAAAACTCAAAGCATTTTAAGTCTTAAATCAGTGACCTCACCCTTTTAAATTAATAGTCTCAGGAATTTAAAGCCCTCTTCAATGTTTTATTCTATCCAATACTTAGAAAGAGGGCTATTTATCCCTGATAAGGAGCTTGGCTTTCTGGAGTTGCAGATGGGGCCCTTTTATTGGAATGGTATAATTTATTCAGGCAGTTCCTCAAAACTTGTAGTAGTTCAATTATATATGTTTCAAGACCTTCGTTTACAAAGGAACTTTTTATATAAAATAACAAACACATAGATTATATGCAAATCTTGTGGGTAAAATTCAATGAATTTTGGTAAAGTGAAAGGACCCATATGTCCACCATGTTGATTGACAATCAGGATATGCACAGCACCCAGTGTTCCTCACCTTATGTCCTTTCTCATAAATTACCACTCCCTCCTCCCCTAAAAGTAATTGCTCTTTTGGTTTAAGTCACTGTAGATTGTTTTTGTTTGGTGAGGTTATTGATGGAATCTTTTGTTTGTCTCTCACAAAATATTTTTTTGTAAGATTCATCCGTGTTTTAGCATGTATGTATCAATATTTGTTCATTTTTATTGCTGTATGGCACTTGCATGCATGGATATAACCCAATTTATCCATTCTATTATTGAATAAATATTATTGTATCCATTTTGAGCCTATTGTGGTTCTTGTTCCTTGGTGAGCCTGTGCATGTATTTCTGTAGGATATGTAACTGCAAAGAGTGACATTACTGGGGAAAGTTATACATTGGCCTTCATTTAATTGATATTGCCAAACACTTTACAGCATTTGTGTATGGGGTAAACTATTGGTCACCAGTGTGTGACAGTTCCCTTATCTACAACATACGGTATTGTTAGACTTTTAAAGTTAAGGATTCTAGTGGAGGTGTGGTGGTATCATGCTATACATTTTACTTTAATTTCTCTGTTGATTAGTCAAGTTGAGGCAACTTTGGGCTTTGCTCTGTGTGCCATGTTTGAGGTAATGATTGAAATCTGTTAACGAAGAAAAGGGAAAACAGATGTGAAGTAGGCAGTTAACATTACCTTCCAGTCACGTAAAGATTTAAGGGATGACATAGGTGGACTCTCTTCTCCTTGATTAAATCTTTTCATGTGTTGAATCTTTTTATTAATGTCCCTGTGGTTCCAACCTCTGTTGACACCTTTTGTTTCCAAGCATCTATACAAGTAAAACTGAGGTCAAACTACGCAACTTGTTTCCTCAGGGTAACTGAATTAGCAAATGATATTCAGAATCTATGTTTTCTTGAAGTTCTGTAAACTCTACATGCTTGCTTAGGCTGACATGGTCATGTAGGTAGCATTATTACATAATTGCTGAGATAACTTGGTCAGGGTTTCATTTCAGATTATGCTGGCTTTGGTAGCTTGCTAATGCCTTATCATTCATGTTGCTTTTTTTTGATGGCTTCATGCCTTTGCTTTAGACTTTGGGCATGCAGACCATTAAGCCAGTCACTCAGCTTCTGCACGGAGCTGCTTCTGTAAAAACAGGTACTTTTCTACAGATGAGCCACTATGAGCAGCACTATAAGCTTCACAGATGTGAAAAATCTTAAAAAACGTTATTACTAAAGCTAAAATCTCCCACCATGGGGGTACCAGAAGTCTTAGTAACTTCACATGTATTTTGCTTTGTGGAGCAATAGTTTAAAATTAAGCCTGTTATTTTCTTTTAGGAATTTATTCCAGAATTTAAGGATTATGGCACAAAATCTATCATTCAGGCAAAGTTCTACCAACTCTCCAAGTGCTCCAATATTTATGGGTGTAATTTAGACAATGTAAAGCTTATTCTTATTTGTTATATTGATTGATTGACTGATTTTTTTAACCTTATGGCATAGCAATAACTCATTACATTTTACAGCCTGCCAGTTTTGGATAGAGATGTCATTCCAATCTTTCACAGTGTTGGTATTCAAAATATGAGTATAAATACCTATGATGACATTGAAATGGAATTCTAGAGGACCCTTATAACTCCAGGCATCACTGGATTCATAAGTAGCTTGTGGTAGAAGTTCAGAGATCTCAGAGGAAGGAACCAAGGAAGCCAGATCAGGAGAGTATGGGAGTACAGAGGACACTTTGGTTAAGAAGTAGTTATTATCAGCATTTCTATATAATATTTCCCTATTCTAGTCTTTGGATATGACCTAAATTTTCACCTCCCACCCTAACATACTTCATTTCACCCATTAACACAATTTAAAAATTTCACAGTTTACATTCCACATCCTGGTAAGTTTCTGCATCAATTTTTCCTCTTTTACTGGAATTGTCAAGAGTTCTCATTTGTATTAGTCATTATGGACTAGAGAATGCTGTGGGATAATCTCAAAATCTCAGTGATTTTTAACCATTCACTCACATTTCATGTCCTTCACCGGTCAACAGGTTCGGTTCCTAACCTGAGGTTACAGGCTGAGGGTCTCCAACGTCAGGCACATCACCAGTCACTGTGGCAGGCTTGAAGAGCACAGTGACTACAGCATTGGCATTCATGATCATCTTACGTCAATTCAACTTATATTTTACTTGCCAAGGTAAGTCTAAGCTTGCCAAGGACATGCATAAATTCAAGGAGACAGGAAAAAACAGAATTTTCATTACCAAAGAATGAAAATTGGCCTAGGAATTACTTCTTAGCAATTCTAGAAGAGAAATTAAAATTCTCCCTTTCTCTGTTACCCAAGCAAAAATCTTTGCATAGGTAACAAGTGGACTAGTCCAGAAAGACATCCATTCCATCCTCATTACTGAAGCTGGACTCTTGAACTTAGAATGGATAAAAGAGCTTCAGAAATAGGAAAAATTAAGGTACTGTCAACAACAAACTAGGAAATGCAGGACAGACAAAAACACCAAATGCCCATTGTACCTGATAACATAGCTACCAAGTCAAATAATCCTATATTTTCTCTAATTTGGGGGACATTTTAGATTCTCCTAAGATTAAGACAGATAAATAACAAAACTTAGGAGACTTTTTGTCAATATCTGAACAGAATGACACATTTCAATAGGCACTTTATTCCATGTAGTATAAGCTCTTTGGTTACAGGGTTTGTTTCCATTTTTTTTTTTACTATTTTTGCTGTTGGTGGTGGTGGTGGTGGTGATATTTTGGTTTCAAATTGCTTATTGTTTATATATTTATTTCATTGCTTATTTATCTATTTTTGTTATGTGGATTATGGTGTCTATATTACACATTTTAAACATTAGTTACTTCTAGATTGTCAGTACTAAGAATGGCACTTGATTGTTACTTTTTTTCAGCTTTCAGAAAAAATAATAGATTTTAACTTTATTACCCCTGCTAAATTTCTTTGATATATATCTAACATTTATTTCCCAATACAAGGGAGACGGTGAGGGTTATGGAATAGGAAGAGTTCTCAGACTGAAGATAAGCTCCTCATCTTATCTGTAGATGTGTACATGAGAAATAAACGCATATATGTATATATACATATACCGTTGACATTGTGTGGTTGTTACTCAGCAATTGTTGCTGACACACCCCTATATTTTTATGATATATTATAAAAATAATGATAAGGAATAAAAATGAAAGTCTATACCTACATATACAAAGAGAATCAGAGAGAAAATCATCTACCTTTTAAAAAGCATGCACACTGATTAATGATAGCCAGGGACTCAGCAGAGCAGGTACAATGGGAAACTAAGAATTTGCAGTACAGGAAGCTAAAGAGAAAGATGTGTTGCATGTTGATAACAGGAAAGTTTTGGTAATTTGAAATTCAAATTTCTGCTAAAGGTGGAGGCATAGATGAAGCTGAAAAGCAACAGCTCCATTGAAAGTCTTTATAAAAATAATCAGATTCCTAGGTCTTCGGCACTATCTCAAATAATAAGTCAAATATCCCTTACCCATATGGCAGTAGATTCTGTAGTTTTAACCAAAGGGACTGAAAACGATAGGTGGGAAGGGAGAAAAATAATTAAAAAACAACAAAAAATGCTGTTACACCAAGAAACGGAAGATTGTTTCTAGAAAAAAGGAGTGTTGAACCGTGCCCCGTGCCACACGGAGGTCAAAGAAGTTAAAGAACAAAAAGTGTCCTGTGGGTTTATTTAATGTTGGCTCTTTGTGGCCAGCCCATGTTTCAGTGAGATTGAAGTGGACTTCACCTTGATGTAATTTTACAGTAAATCAAAGTGAGAGAAATGGATACAATGACTGAGTGTAGGCCCTTCCTGAAGCTTGACGGTACAGGGACAATAGAGATGTTAGGGGGCCTGAGAGAGTAGTGGAGTCAAAGAAGTATTTTTATTTACTTATGAGGTTTTATAAATAAGGTACTCAGCACATTTAGATGTTGATGGGCAGGAGAGAGTGGAAAGAGAAACTGCTCGTGCAAGAAAGAAAAGGAGCAGTTAGTGCAACACTTAGGTGCTCACGTGGAAGTGATATTCATTGGTGCCAGGCAGGTGGGAGGGGGGTGGTGGGGGCGGGTAAACTCATAACTAATGAGTGCGGAGCACACTGTAAGGGGATGGGCACAGTTGTAGCTCTGGCTTGGGTGATGCAAAGGCATTATATGTAACCAAAATGTTTGTACCCCCATAATATTCTGAAATTAAAAAAAGAGAAAAGAAATAAATAAATTGAGAAAAAAAAGAAAGAAAAGGAGAAGGCTATCCATCCATCCTCTCTTTTCTGATTTCCATTTTTGGATGAAAGACTTTCAGTGTTCTTCCTTTGATTTTTTGATAGAAAGCTTGTGTTTTGGGTAACTTATTGAAAACAAAATTAAATTAGGTGCAAATTTTACGTTGCTTTCCTTTAGCTAATATTCCAAATGTACTGTTCTTTTTCTGCCTTATGAGTACTCTGTTTTTCTTTTCTGTTGCAGAATATTTTCACAAGTCCCCTATCCATAGGACAGACTATGGTTACTCCACCCACAGTTTTCCAGCCTCATACCTCAGTGCTTGCAGAGAATTCAAACTGCTGGCAACTGCTTCTGTTTGCCTGAGGGCTTTCTTCAAATTTCCGTGTTCATGCCCCAAAAGGTATAGGTCAAGAAATTAACACTCACCACCCCCTAGCCCTAAACCAGTACTGACAGGAATTGATGTATAATTTCCTCAATTTCCTGGCCACCATGGTCAAATAACATTGAGCTATGTGTTTTAAACTGTTTTTCAGGCAGAATTAGGCTCCAGTCACTCACGCCTAAAGCTGACTTGATAATGCATCCATTATTGGCTGCTTTCCCGTCCCTTACCTATCTTCACTTCTATACATTGGTCTTCCCTGTACCTATCAAATAAAGTACTTGCACCAGCATCCTTGTCTTAGAGTCTATTTCTGGAAGAAGTATTTATTTTATTCCTTTTGCTGAATGCTATTATAATATTTGCCTTTGATTTTAAATGGATAAATGAATGTGGTAAATTCAATTAACAGATCAGCGATACTATAGCCTGAGGGGCTTAGATAGAGAAATGGACCAGTGGATACCCTGTAATTTATCACTGAACTATGGGTTTAGGATGTGTGTGCATGTGTGTGTGTGTGTGTGTGTGTGTGTGTGTGTGTGAAGTCACTTGCTGCCAATCAACTTAGCCAATATCCTCATTGACTTGGTTGGCCTACCCAGCTGTAGGAAAGCCCAGTTTGCTTCTTCCTGATAGTACTTCGTGTCAAGTTACAGACAATCCTATATTTTTCTGTTTTGCACAGATCCCATGAGGACCTTGCAGCCTTTCTTTCACTCTTCGAAATGGCTACTGACCACAGCAGAAGGGTCTGCTCCCAGCATATTCTATGCCTCATATGTATCACCTGACTTTGTTACTTTCAAATTAGGTGATGATAATGAAGTTTATTTGCTATCCTTTGTGGACACACATATTTTTTTTTTTAACAAATTTATTTAGAGCCTCCCTGCAATCTTGTCCTGTGCGCATAATGCCTAGTACGAATTCTTTGTGACTTATGAAATGCGGCCACTAATCTTACCTAGGTTTGTGTAACTCCATAGGACTTAATTTTTGTATTCCAGTTTTGTAAAAAAATCAGTGAAGAGACTTTTATGAGTAATGCGAAGTCATGTAACTGGGATTGTGAGAAATGGAAATGGGAGGATCCCAGGAAAAACAAAATTAAAAAATCATAAAGGGCAAATTCAGAAAATCAGTTCATACATGACAAACATGTTGAGTGAACCAAATCAGCTATGCTTCAACAGACAAGGCTGAGGACATATCATGGAAATCCATGAGTGAAACGGCAAGTAATTTGGATTGACCTATTAGAGATAAATGAGACTTAGAAATTTTGGAGTAGAACACTGACATAAAAAGAGCAGTTTTAAATATAATAGGCTGGCACCTAAGGCTATTCGGAAACTTGAGTTAACATTGAGAATAAATGTCAAGACTTTTAAAATTGTCTATGTAAGAGAAAATGTTTCCTCAACCTAAATTAATGACAGTACGAAGGAACATCAAGTGTTGAAGAAACAAACATACAAAATTCATGCCTAAGGGATGAAATTTAAGTGAACGGAATTATTCAGCTCTTTAACAGATTTTAAACCAGAATGATTGCTAGAAGTAGACTGCCAGGTCCCTGTGGTGGCTACATCAAACAGAAAGACACAAGGATTTCTATGTCCTGATGGGAAATAAATCAGAAAAAAGTAAATTGACCTTTACCATTATGTAAACCAGCTGATGGTTGAAGAGGGATGTTTGAAACTCATTGAGATAAATGTAAATACCTTTCATCATGTTCAGCAGCCATTTCAAAATGTGAGCTATGACCTGTTGTAGTGTTTAAGAACACAGACCACATTGGAGTGTCTAATTCTCTAGCTGGTCATGCGAAAATTACTTAATGTTCCTGACTCTCATTTCCATCATCTTTTAATAGGAATCCTGGAGTCTATATTGAAGGTCTATGAAGAAGAGTTTTTAAAAATGCACTTCAAGTATTTAGCAAAGTACATTATATCTGGCAAATACTCAATTCTTGATAATAATATTGATGAAGTGAATAACAGTGATGATGATGACAGTGGTGATGAAGATGAGGGTATGGATGAGGACGATGATGATGATGGTGATTACAGTGCTTATAGTGATGATAATGAGGATGATGGTATTGATGATGATGATATTTATAGTGATGTCAATGATGATGATTATGGTAATTTTTATTTCCTATTTAACTAGGTAAAATATTACACCATGAAGAGATAAATAAGAGAATATTACCCTATGGAACAACACAAATAGAGCTTTTGCAGACCCCTCACTATGCTTTCCTTATGAGGGTGTCTTAGTACATAAATAAATAGGATGCAAAAGATTTTCATTACGAGTTCAACAGGCTACATTTCTTATTCTTAGGTGATAAAGGAGTCTTTCCCACTAATGGAATCATGCTCCATCAGAGCACTTTTATAAGCACCGCATCTGCCATACCCTTCTGGAAGCATTAGTTATAATATTCCAAAGATATATTCAACCTATATATCTATCCTCAATTATGATTAATCAAAAAACCTAATCACTGTATCATAGTTAGTATATTTTTTATGCACTTAAATATATTTCTTTAAAGAATTTATCAATATTGGTTAGTCATTCCTACCTCTTTCCCTGGATGGATGATATCATTGACTTTTCTGTCACCTTAGAATTTACGTCAAAGATTTTCATGGAAGCTATGGTTTTCAGTTATTTTATAATTAGCAAGTTTATGAGGATGTAATGGTCCATTAGCCTCTACTGATTTGTTTGAAATTTGTTCTCACTTTTAAAAGTAGAACTTTCAAAGTTTATGAACATTATAGAAGGGAATTCTAAGCAGAATATTAATGAGAATTGATAATTAAACCAAAGAGGTCTTTTCCATGTTTAAAAATCAGCAAATCGGTATGTCTGCCTTTAGCGCTATTGCCTCTGTCTTAGTCTGTTTTGTGTTGCTATAACACAATACCACAGATTGAGTAACATATTAAAAAAAGAAATTCATTTCTTACAATTATTGAGGCTGAGAAGTCCAAGGTCCAGGGGCCACATCCAGTAAGGAAGGGTCCTCTTGCTGTGTCATCCCACGGGGGAAGGTGGAAGGATAAGAGAGCACAAGAGAACCAGAGACCAAAAGAGGGCTTAATTGGCTTTTATAACAACCCATTCTCATGATGATGAATCTCCTTCCTTAACAACAACATTAATGCATTCATGAGAGTGGAGTCCTCATGGTGGAATCACCTCTTAATAGTCCCACCTCTTACCATCACAATGGTAATTAAACTTCAACATGAATTTTGGAGGGGACACTCAAACCATTACATCTTTCATGTAAACAACAGGACAATGGACTGTATCTTAACTTACTGAGTGTAAGTTTTATTTTAGAAAATTATTTAACTTATCAAAGACTATTTTCAGAGATTTATATCCATTGCTTCAGTATCCAAAATAATAACTACTTCAAATTACATGCATATTTGTAGGAAGAGTATTTTATTTTAATAGAACCATATACCTTTCTAGCGATATTTGTGACTATTTTCCCAAATGAGGGTAAATAATCACGTTCTCTTTAAATGCATTATCTTTATTGAATCTTTGACTTTAAGTACCACCTCACTTTACTCCTAAAAATATAAATTTATTACATGTAATATATTCTCTAATGATGATGCCTAAATCCAAATTGTATCAGAAGGTTATCATCACTGTCTGTCTAGTAAGATCATCTATATGATGTGTTGAGTAATTGCTGTTACCATTCACTTCAGTTCTCTAAATGCATCATGTATTTACTTGTATATTACCTGAATTTATTTGGAGGCAGCCTAATGCGTTTTTCACTTATTTTCTAACCGTTTCCTCTGCTCTTTTGTATATGTTATTTTGAATTAGTAACTTGAGGTCATTCCATTGAATGATCTTACATACATGGAACACCCAGCAAGGCATGGTTATTGCCTCCAAATTCAAACTTAATGCACTAATGGAAATTGTAATCAAAAGAAAAACACCTTCTAGTAATTGCATCTAATTTTAAAGTACCTTTTCAAAAGCTTCTATCTATCTACCACTCATTAAAATGCCTAAGGGATGGAGTTTTGAATAAAGGCAGACAAATAATTGAGCTATACTTTAGGTTAATCTTTTTTTTTCTGATAAATTCTTATTAGGACATACATTTATACCTATTCAGACTGTCTACAATAACTGTGATCTTTGTTAAGAATGTGTAAACAGAAAAGTATTAAATTTGTCTTCCAATTTATATTCTATAAATTAGAAAGTGTTCTCTAAATACAAAACTGTCTTCAAATTAACTTTCTATTTACAAAACAACTCTAGGGATGTCAAACTCCATTACTAATGTTCAGAATGATGCTCTAAATTAGCCTGAAAATAACAAGTGGGAAATAAACATACAAAATTACTGATCCAAAAAATCACAACAAAAGCATACTATTTAAAAATGCATGGAAGTATTAGAAATCCCAATGATTTTGTACAAATTTGTACAAAATTTGTCAATTTAAAGTCAAATTAAAATGTTTTACTGACCACAGAGAAAGTGGAATTCTTTTCTGAAAAGAGTGAAATACATTCAAAATTGTTTTGTTATTCCTTACTGTAGTTTGCGAGACTACTGATATCCAAATTAGCATCAAATCAACTAAAAGTAATTATTGACTCATACTATGTGCAAAGCCACTATCAAGTTCCATAGTAGAAAAAAAATTAACCACAGATTTTGGCCTTCAGTACCTCACATATAATTCAGAAGAATAAACACACTAAAAGTCTTTATCCCAATAGAGTGTCAAACAAGTTAAACAAGCATTCAGCACTGTAGTATAACTGAACTTAGAGTTGATCAACCAAAAACTTGGTAGAATTTTGAGGAAAAAAAATATAGAGGCAAAATGTTAAAAAGGAACTGGCTGGAGATTAAGAAAATTTGGAGTACCTTAGAAAATATTATATTTCAATGTACAAGAATAATAGGTGCTGATAAATGAAATTAAGACAAGGTAAATATAGCAAAAATCATTACTCAACTTGACAACTTTTCATATTTTGAATTCACTTAGTTTATTCAAATTTATTCTTACTTTATTCCTGAGACACATATGAAAGGAATTTTATCTCTATAACCAAAAAAATGAGCTAAACATAGTCCAAGTAATGAGATCATATGTATAGAGATGAATGTTTTATACCTATTAAAGATTGATGTATATTGAAGATAAGTATAACTATAATTCAGAGGGGAAACTGATCCTTGAGAAAGTTTTATTTTCTTTTTTTCCAATTTACTTGCCTTATTCAAATAGACTCTTTCGTTTATTGAATCTATATATGTGTTTCTTAAATGTTCACCTCACTTTTACCTTTGCAAACTTATTCAAACTAATAATAGAAGAAAACGTATTTATTGGCATCCAATTTCAAGAATGAGCCTGGAAAATGTTGAGGAACATATATCAAAGGGGTTAGAAGCAAAAAATTATCAAATCTCAGGATTCTAGAAGCTATGTTTTCCAGATCTGTCTTCAATACATGTGACAAGTAAAGCTACTGTCCATCCTGCTTTAGAAAAAAAATAAATCCCTCAGAGTAATTTTTAGGACAGTTTTGATTGTTGGCATCCAATTATGCTGGAGCCTAGATTTTAGTAGTAGTGGATTATTTTATCCAATAGCGAATAGCAATTTCAAGCCCATGTTTCATGTTTTGAAAAATATTGACTTGTGTTTCTCTTCAGATTGCTATGATGTGAAATGAGCTCTTTGTTTTCTGTAGGATTCTGATCTCTAAAACGCAAACTGTTCTTTTATTACACGGCACTGCCAAGGGGAGGGGAGAAACTCATTTAGCAGATAATTTTAACCTTTTAAAAAAATCAAGTGTGTTAAAGTTTAATGCGACTATGCAGAGAATGCTGTCACACGATTTATATCTTCCCAGACTCAAAAACATTATTTTACATTTATATTAGTATGCTTATTGCTTGTGCCAAAATATTGAAACCTAATGGAATGCAAACTAGTATTAATTTTCCTAGCAGAGAAAGTCAAGTCTAAACAGAGAAAAATGACACATTTATAGGTAAATTCAAGGGTCATTTCCTGCTTTTCTGTATCATCACTGATTTTTCACTTTGACACTAGATGAACTGCTAAATTTAATATGAAACATTATTATTTTCAGAAAAAAAGAAGCCTCATACAAAAAAAATGACTAAGGCAACTCAACCTGTATTCAAAGTTATGAGAGCTTCTCAACACTGGGCTTACACCCCTACCTGGAGTCTAGTTCTCATAAAGACAGAAAGTGAAAGCTATGTCACAGCTTGATTCTCTGTGGTTATGAGGTAATAGAAAAAGACTGCATGTACTTGCGTGCTCTCTCTCTCTCTCTCTCTCTCTCTCTCTCTCTCTCTCTATATATATATATATATATATAATCCTAATGGGACAAGAAATAAATGACTTTCATCATCATCATTATTGTTGCATACATTATATCATGCCTGGCTCAAGCACTTAAAATAAATTAACCAATTCAACCTTTATTACTTTTTAAGATAATACTGTAGTTGTCTACTTATCCAAGACTACTCATATTATGCTTTGCAAAATTTGTAAAATCAAATGGTTAATTTTAAAAATACATTAAAAAGAACTGTAAAACAATATACCTATATTTTAACATTTTGAAACTTATGAGAAGTTATTTTCTTCATTTTATAGATGAGAAAATTAGGTTGATAACTTACATCACACAAAGACTACATTAGGGAACCAGAACCCAAAGCAGGGGAAGTTTGGTTCCATGCCCAACATGAATTAGGGGAAGATGTATACTTCTCCCACAGCAAAAGAGGAGGGAATGCAAACCACAAGGTGATAGGTGAAGATGGATATAATTTTTACAGTAAATGGGATAGGTGTAACTCATTAGAGATACATTCTGCCACATCATGTTATTAAGAAAGTTCTTCCAGTAGAATGCAGTAATTAGTGGCCTTATAAATTTCTCATGTGAGAAAAAAATAACTTATGTGACTGGTGAATAGTAAGAAATTGTCATCTATTTGTACTCATGTGAATGAAATTAATATGTTAAAATATTTCTTGTATATGGTCTTTCTCTAACCCACTCCCATAACTTAATAACTGCAGTAACTTAATGTGATAAAAGGTAGAGAAGTTCAGAATAAGTGTGTCTGCTCCACAAGTCTTCAACTGCTGTAGGCTTAAAGCAGTAGGAAAATAATTGAATGATATGTACAGCTGAAAGTCAAAGTCATACAGCCAAAATGATGAAAACTTTTTAGTCCTTACATCATTTTGTTACTTAACTCAGTGATATTCATCTCTTCCCTTGTAATTTGAAGGCATACACAGTTCTTCACTTCACTTCTGTCTGATTCCTATGTCTACAATTTAGCTTATTCAGAACTAGAAAGGCTAAGGAAAGATGTGATTAATTATATACATATTCCTGAGAACAACACCTACCAATGTCAAGGAAAATGTGTCTCCAGTGTAGGAAATGAGCCTGAAAAATTATCCCGTTTGGAAATCACACATTTACAGAAATAATAAGGTAGAAAAAATTGCCTTGAGAAGAAAGAACTAGATACCGTTATGAGCAAAATATAAGAAGTCTATTTCTGAGTCTCAATTTTGGACTCACTTCTTAGGATTTTGGACCTAAGGTTCTGTATGCAATTACACTTGGAAAATTTCATCACTATGGAAATAAACCAAAAGTGTATATTCACCGTTACAATTTGTGCAGTGACTAGAGATCAGTTGGACACTAGCCATGACAGGCCTTGGAATGTCTCCACAAATTAAAGAAGGCTATTCTGAGTTTTATAAATGGGGGAGGGGGTGTATAAAATGTAGGCTGGATGTTTTTCACACAATTAACAATTTGTAAACAGAATTATATGAGCTCACTGGAGGATGTATAAAACTGGCTAGTTGGAAATTATTCTTAACTCTTTTAATGGAAACTATTTTTTCAGAAATAAGAACATTTGTATGGCATAATAAGAATGTATATTTGGTCTTTATCCCCAGTTTCTGACACAGAGCTCCTAAAACCCTTGTAATTTCCTGCGTAATAGGGTGATAGAAGCATCTTTTATTCTAATGTAGTGACTCTTGCCAGCAACTAGATAGGTTCAGAATGGGGATCGATCACCAAAAAGATCTTACCTTGATTTGAAGCCTGAAACTTTTAGCCTTACTTCAACCCCAACCTCCAGGTATGGGAGAGGGTTGAAGATTGAACTACTGTATTATTTCCATGTGATGAAACTTCCATAACAACTCCTAAATAATAGGATTCAGAGAGCTTCCAGGTTGGTGAGTAAATTCATGTCCCCAACTCCACAGGGATAGAAGCTCCTTTGCTTGGGAACACACGTACTTCTTCATCTGGCTGTCCATTTGTATCCTTTATAATAAACCAGTAAATGTAAGGAAAGTGTTTCTGAGTTCTGTGAATCACTCCAGCAAATTATTGAACCTGAGGAGTGAGTCTTGGGGAACCTTTAACTTATAGCCATTCAGTCAGAAATACAAGAGGCCCAGGGCTTGTGACTGGCATCACAAGTTGGGGGCAGCAATCTTGTGGGACTGAACCCATAACCTGTAATACCTGCATCAACTCTGGGTAGTTAGTGTCAAAATTAAATGAAATGGTTGAACATACAGTTGGTATCCAGAGAATCATAGAATTGAATGTTGGTTTTGGAAAATACTTCAGGCTTGAGAGAGAGAGAGAGGGAGGGAGAGAGAGAGATGAATGTCTAACAAGACTATACTAGAGGTAGTGGTATTTTGGAGACCATGGAGGAGCAAGGTATGAAGTCTCTGGAATTAGCAATAGATGAAAAAATTACAACCAAGAGAATAACTCAGAGAGAATCTTTTGTCAAAGATGGAGGAAAAGAACTTTGAATTCTAGTTGGATTATCTCACCAACATGATCCAGTGGTGACAAGCCTCCAGACAAAGGAATGTTATATTGTCAGGACAGTGCTGAACAGCCAGAATTGAATTGAGTGTGCCTTACCTCCTAAAAAAAGTAGACTTCTAGTAAACAAGGTCCAAGAGATGGGGACAAATTGATCTCCAACTCCAAATTAGAGATTCCCGCAGAGTCAGCCTGAACTTTGGTAACAGCCTGCCTATCAAAATGCTTCTATGTCTTCAAGATAAGGTGGCTATGACACCTCAGAAACAATCCAGTGTCCACCACCCGCACCCCCTCCCCCCACCTTAGGTGACATGTTTTCAAAAATTATTGAATAAAGTCCATCAACAACAGAAGTTTGTTTTGCTTTAATTATGGAACATGTTTGCTTCAATTTGGGGAGAAGGTGAAATACCTATGTGAATTGGGATAGCATAGATTATACTGGATTAACAACACTAATCATCACAAATACAAAGACAAAATCTCAGTGGCTTAAAACAACAAATGCTTATTTCTTGCTCATGGTACAACTGCTTGGCCATTCTGTTCCAGCTTGTCATCCTCACTCTGAGACCTGGGGCAAGGGAAAAGAGCACCATTGTGGCAAAGGAAAAGGGTTACACTGGTGATTTCTCATCAGCAACATATGTTACTTACACTCGTAGCCAATTGTTCGGAATCAATCAAAAGCTCCAATAAACCACAAGAATCAAACAGTAGAATTTTACCATGTGTTTAGAAGGAAGGGGAATTGGAATTCTGTCAAATAATGCCAATGGCTTTGAGATGATATTTCCTGCCTTGTAGTGTTGCTTGCTGTAGTTATTCTTCTAAGTAATCTATATAAAGATTATATAATACATACAGTATATAGTAAGTTTATATGTATAAACTTTTCATGGCTTTGTTAAAATAAAATAATTTTCATCACCTATAATATAAGATACGGGATTACAAGGTTGTAGGAGAGAGAAAGCAGTATCTTTTCCTTACCTATTGCAAGATTTAAGGCTGAGACCTCTATAGCAAGACAGATTAACAAGAAAACATACAAATCAATTTAGTATAAATTTTATGTGATACAAGAGCCTTCATAAATTAATGCCCAAAGAAACAAGGAAAACTATGTATTTTCATGCTTATATTTAATAAAGAGCAGACAGTTGTGCAGAAATACAATTGGACAGAGGGTATCATCTCATGGTAACCAACCTGGGTAGGGGGAGGGACTTAGCAAGGGCTGTGTGTTCAGATTCTTCTTGGCATCTCTGTGTCTTCATTTTTTCCCTCTGGGTATAGGAAGGACATTTCTGGAATGAGGGTCTTATGATCTACTTTAGAGGAAGTTCAGAGAGTTAAGGTCTGCTTCAGGGGAGAAAGAAAGGTGAGGCAAAGGTGAAAATCATCTTCCTCCTTTTGCGGTTTTCTCAATTTCTTTCAGCTTAAAATATTCAGTATGGCAGGTGCTGTATTTGGGGATCCTGTATCCTAAGCCCTATTAAGGACCCTAATCAATTGGACCTGTATCTCCTGTGTCATATCTGGTCAGCTCATAACACACCATGCTATAACTGAACTGGATTAGTCACTATTCTTGTAATGCTCAATGCAATTTTATAAATAATTCCCAGGTAAAATTACCCCATTTCCTGTCATCATCTGGTTCTCAAGAGTCTATTAATCCTGTAAGATCCAGAGTAGTCATCAGCTTGCTTCACTTCAGACATTTCCTGAATTCTTGAGTCTGCAACACTGCAGACTCGACAATTCTATCAAGGCACTGAATGCTTTGTGCTGTAGTTACCTTTTTTTATAAAACTATCTTTCTTACTAGACTGAAAGTTATATAAGATTTGTGTCTGTGTGACACAAAGTAAAGTACTTGAAAGAGAAGGCATTCCATACATGCTTACTGCATTAATGGAGAAATGATTAATTAAAATTAATACAAATTTTTTCACTATCTTCCTCCTCCATAAGCTAATTAAAGCCAAGTGTTATGCTTTACTTTTCTTTTTATGTTCAGCATATTAAATAGGGTTTGGCCATTAGATTGTCAAGAATTGTTTTCAAATAAGTGAATGAATAAATAAATTTTTAGACCAAATAAACTTCTTAGTTATTTTATTTTTAAATGAATATAAAATTAAATATTTAATAGTAATGCATGATATATGGTGGAGA
>RJWJ010035736.1:0-16479 GCA_004363605.1 Indri indri
TTTTTTTTGTCAAATCCTCAAATGAGTATGTGATCCCAGAAAGTTCAAGATCAAGTCATAGTGTTTCTTAACTATAATTATGCTTAAAATGACTTGTGTCCTTTTTAAAGCCAAATTTCTCAACCTACTGAATTAGAATCCTTGTGGGTTTTGGAGCAAGAAGGGAGTAATTTTTTATAAACTTCAGAGTTATTCTAATGTGCATTCTTGGTTAAGAGTTGTGGGTACAAAGAAAATGAAAAGAATGACAAGTAAAATATTAATCCTGCATAATCCTTTGGATATGGTTTGTCCCCATCAAAATTCAAGCTGAAACTTGATCCCCGGTTTGGCAGTGTGGGGATGTGAGGCCTAGTGGGAGGTGTTTAGGTCAGGTGAGTGGATCCCTCATGAATGGTTTGGTGCTGTTCATTCTCAAAGTAGTGAGCTCTCACTCTTCAGAGACTGGATTAGTTCTCGTTCTCATTCTCATTCAGAGCGGGTTGTTAGAAAGGGAGTTTCCTCTTCCTGTTTGGTCAGTCTTCGTACATGTCTGCTTCCCATTTGACTTTCCACTATGTCGTGACCATCACAAAAGCCATCGCCAGAAGCAGAGCAAATATCGCCACCATGCTGCTTGAACTTCCCAGCCTGAAGAACTGTGAACTAAATAAACTTCTTTTCTTTATAAAGTACCCAGTCTTGGGTATTTTGTTATAGCAACACAAAATGAACTAAGACAAATCTTATTTGTCTTCTCTCAAAGAGAATGAAAATGAAAGTGCTATAACCATGATAATGGGGAGAGGATTATTTTGGTGAGGCGAAGGTAGAATTAATAATAAAAAAATCCTTCAAAAATTAAAATATTCTTCCATTTTTGAGCTTCTTCTGTGGTCACAGTGTTTCCTGAACACTCCCCAAAGAAATTCATATCATATTGGTTAAACATGAATAAAACCAATATCAATTATAGCAATTACATGGATTTTTTTCCCATAAATTTAGTTGTAAACTGTTTTGAGCCTTAAAATTTTGACAAAATGGGAAAATCATAAAACTTAGGACACTATTAGAAATATTAAAATAACACTTTCCATAAGCTATCTATTCCTGAGTGTAGCAAATTTTTCCCTTCATAATTTGGAAGTGAAGTGAAATGCTCCATATGTTATTTTGCCTAAAACAACTAACTCAAAAATTGACTCAGCTTCTGAGTCAATTTGACATGCATGTCTACCTAAAACTTATCTTAAGGATGCTTCTCATATGGCAGTAAAAAGAAAAAAAGGACTTAGACATTATCTTGTCCCAAATTCAATGCCCTTTGGATTCGGCTATTGCTTTAACACACCACAATCATTCTTAGCAGTATGATCAAAGCACACACCACCACCACCACCAAAACCCAAAACACCTGATTTACTTGATCGGCAAGAAGTGTGTCATGTGGTGCCTGTGCAATGTGTGTGGTAGGTACCATGTAAATAAAAGAACCCATGCTCCATTGATGAATGATGATATCGTAGCTGCTATTCTTTTCCCATCATTTACCTTTTCAAAATACATCTAGTTGCATAGTAAAGAGGATAAAGGCTCTTTGGAAGAGACTGACACTTATTTTTCTAAAAATAGAATTTTCTCAGGAAAATATCATTATACTACTTGCAAAAATATATTGTTTCAGTATTCATTACAGGAATGCTTGTAAAAAGCAAAAAAAGCAGAACATGATACCCAGCATATCCTCACCTGAAAATATAGAATAACCCTTAAAATTTTCAAGCATGGTAGCAATGTGGCATTCATTTGATCTGCTTATCCCTAGCCTCTATCTACATTATTGACAAGGTCAACAGAATTCATAGCTTCAGATGCCTGTTATACTCAATCTCTCTCTCTCATCGGAAATAAGCCTTTTTTTCCACCTTCATTCTAAAGCTTTGTTTTAATTTGAGTCAATATTAAAAGGATCAGTATGTGAAGATAGGAGATCAGTTAAATCAATATCTGAAAGAATTGAACAATGAAGAAAGCCTCTCTGAGCAAGAAGGGAACATGGATGTCCCAATCTCTGCTAAACAAATCAAAGTTTAATTATTCATCTATACTTTCTTGAACCACTTTTGAACAGAATCATTTGAATTCAGCCTTTTTGTAAACATTTCTACTAGGAATTTAATCATAACAATCCTTTTTTTCTGAGTTACTATATGAAGTAGTGCAATGTTGACACAGATAACCAACTAACTAGCGAACCAACCAGTGATTCTAAATAAGAATGTCTACTCTTCATTTTTGCGTTTTTCTTTTTCTTTCTTTTTTCTTTTTTTTCTTTCTTTCCTTTCTTCCTTCCTTCCTTCCTTCCCTTCCTTCCTTCCTTTCTCTCTTTCTTTCTTTCTTTCTCTTTCGACATAGTCTCACTATTTTGCCTAGATTGGAGTACAGTGGCTATTCAGAGGCATGATCTTAGCACACTATACACTCAAACTCACGCTGGACTTACGTGATCCTTCTGCGTCAGCCTCCTGAGTAGCTGGGACTACAGGCACACACCATTGTGTCCAACCCTGCTCTCCATTTCTTTTGCCAAATGAGGCCACTGGCAAACTGCTTCTAGGACTTAGTATCAGTAAGATAAATCTGATTATTTATGTAACATACACTTTGATATCACGATATGGAATTTATTTTGTATTTTTTTTGTTTTTTTGAGACAGGGTCTTGCTCTGTCACCTAGGCTAGAGTACAGTGGTGTCATCATAGCTCACTGCGACCTCCTGGGCTCAAGCTATCCTCCTGCCTAATCTTCGCAAGCAGCTGGGACTATAGATGCATGCCACCATGCCCAGCTAATTTTTCTATTTTTTTTTTTTGTAGAGACAGGGTCTCACTCTTGCTCAGGGTGGTCTTGAACACCTGGCCTCAAATCAACCTCCCACCTTGGCCTCCCAAAGTGCTAAGATTACAAATGTGAGCCACCATGCCCCGCCTCTATTATGTTTTTACTTTACAACTGTTAGTCATAATAATTCACATCCATAAAGCACCGAGAGTATTTTCTCATCCAAAACTGTCTCACTTTTATTTTTTTCCCAACTCTTAATAAAATATTTATATTCAAACAAATCTTAACCTAATGAGTACATTAATCTACCTTCTGATTAAATTCTACAGATTCATTCCAATAGCCAAAACAACACACCCATTTTGTCATCACTTTATTGTTTATTTACCTTTCTGTGTTCTTTTAGACAATATAGTTCATATAGTGTTAATTATTATTTTCAACCCATATTCAGTTTTTCTGTGTTAACCAACTGCAGTTTAAACATTAAAATGAGTATTTTTACACATCCTCAAACTTAATTGCTTAAGTATTGTATTTCAATTTTGCACTAAATATACTATTGTAATTCTGACAGGTTTAAATTGAGGACACTATATGAGAGAAATTCGTAAAACTTATATACTGATAGGCTTAAAGAAAAAAGAAAATTATACAAATAAAAAATTTAAAAATATTTTGTAGTCAGGAAATTAACAAAGAAGCAAAACAATAAGTGAACAGAATAATGAATAATGAATTTAATCATATTATTTAAATCTTATTTATATGTCTTTCCACCTCAACCAAGAGTAAAACAAGGAGTAAAACCAGAGTGCCATTCTCATATCTTCCATAAGAGGGCAGTAGCACATTTTCATATGAATAGGTTTTCAAGTATTTTCATTTCTGCTTGTCCGAGTAACAATTGGTGCTTTGGAAGGTGTATGTTTATGTAAGATCTTGGGGTATTTTTCTTTTCTTTTTTTTTTTTTTTTTTTTTTTTTTGCCTTAACGCTTTATTTTACATGCCTCTACTACCATGTAATTTAAATATAAAATGTATTTTTATTTCTGTGTAGAAATAAAACCTTTATAAAATATGGAAAGACCAACATTACTGATTCTTAAAAATAAAATATACGTAAAAATCATTAAACATGTTTTCTTAAATGAAAGTAAGTATCAAGAAAAATGACATAATGATATTTCATTAACAATTGTGGACATTAGTAAACTATTTTGAAAATACTTTCATTGAAATACAAGTAGTTACAAAGATGAGTAAGCCAGTTTTTCTATTATTGTGTATGCATATGTGTGTGTATTAGTGTGTGTAAAGTTCCATGAATTATCTTTGAAAATAAATAGAACCTCTTTCTAATAGGTAGGCTAACAAAATAAATTTATTCACATCAGTTGAATAAATATGCTTAAAAATATGCAATATTTTTCATTGCTGTGAATTTCTCATGTTTCTCAAGAAAAAATTTTCATATAGTTTAATAGTAACTGTACATGATTATGATTTGGGGGATACATAAATTCTTGCAGAAAATAAATCTGAAGAGTGTAAATGCTAATATTAACATGAATTGAACTTGATAGCAACAATAATACTACCCAAAATGTATTTCAGCAACAACAAACATTTTTCGACTAAGTGTTTATTACATGCCAGATAAAGCTCATGCCAAGAACTTCACAGTTCTGATCTCATTTGTTCTTCATACTATTTCTGTGGGTTAGCTATCTTCATACTATGACCTCCATTTTATACAGGATTAAAATCTGTTCCCCAAGTTCACAGTGCTAGTAAGTGGCAGAATCGTGTCTCAAAGAATCTGAGATCTTAACCAGTTTGCTGGAGAAATGCATCAAAAATCTGACACATTAAAAAAATAAAACGTTATAAAAACTAGGTGGTCAATTTTCTTATATTTTTACTTGGGACCTATGCATTACTGTGTGAAAAGGGCCGATTTTAAAGAGTGGTTGTATTTGAGCTAACACCTCCAGAATGAAATTGAACTAGTTAAAAGACACGGTGAGGTTTCCTCTTTCTTTCTTTTCCTTTTCCCCCTCCATAGGTGTTGAGCTTTTGCCAAGACTGTTAGAAGACTGGTACATACAATATAGGAGGATCAAGGAAATAAGCAAATAAATTGAGAACAAAGGGAGCCAGGTTTCTCACTGTTAAAAAATGAGAGTTACATATCTGCAAATGGGAAGGCTAGAATTGAAGGTAGCTGTGTGAAATAATTATTTTTAAAAATAAGTTATAGATAAGTAGGTTAGAAATAGAGATATATAGGTATGCATGTATGTATATACACATATTTTTCCAAACTCTCTCCACAGACCAGTCAATAAATAATGATGCTCCATTTGAAATGAGGACAACTAGAACCCTGACTTTGGTTTATACATATCCTTTAAGGAACCAGGGTTCCTTGAAGAAATGGCTGACTCCGGGACTTGGACAGGAAAAATACCAGATGAGCTCATAACAACTTATTGGGCTGGAAGTAAGGAAATGCCCAAAGAATGATGGAGATATGTTAAAGGGATACAGCAACAGCTTTGAATGGGCTTCCACTGACCACATATGGGAGAATTTGAGTGAGAAAATAAATAATGATAGTGACAATTGTAACTTTGAATAAAAAAGAAATCCAAAATCTATACAGACATACATAGGTAAATAACTATATATTAAATGGAAGGGAGGGCAAGTTGTCCTTAAGTAGAATACCAATTAATGGATGTAAAAGGAATGCTGGCATTGGAAAATCAGCATTTGGCAACCATAATAGTAATAATTAATTCAGGCATGAATCATAAATGGATGGAAAAATTGATGGGTGAAATTTTGATGAGGAACAGGATGTTTACAGAGTGTCAAAGTATATTTCTACAAAATATTTTAAAATACTCACGAATTAATACATACATACATTAATTAATTCTACAGTGGAGAAACCTGGCACTATCTTAATCAAATGATAAAAGTTAACACCACCAGTAATATGACAATTAGCCATCGTGTACTTTCTGATACAATGTAATGAGGAGAACACAAATCAATATAGAAAATTCTACAAAGACACTGGGCTGTACTCTTCAAACCTGTCATGAAAGACATGAGATACATGAAGAGCCTGAGGAATAGTTTCAGATTCTACAAGGCTGATGAGACATGGCAATTAAATGTATCATATAGTCCTGGATTGGATTCCATTCCTTTAAAGTATATTGTTGGGACCATTGTGAGATTTGAAATATTTAAATAGGGTTTATGGATTAGATAATAATATTTAATCACTATTTTTTTTTTTTTAGTCCAAAGGTTTTATTGGGGTTTCATCGATTGAGTGTATCTTTGGCCACCCAATTGAACTCAGTCTCCGGCCTTTCTTTCCAGAGGTCAAGCAGCTGAAAATCCTAACTCTGTAGTCAGGTGTTTGGTCTTCCTGGAGGCCATGGCCAGCCCCCCATCACAAAGGGACTATTTGATTAATGGTAATTTCATGAGTGTGACTGTTTTACTTTGGTTATGAATGAGAGTATCCTAATTTGGAAAAAGTGTCTTTGGAAGTTCTTAATGCTATCTGGCAACATTTATGTAAATTTGAAATTATTACATAATACAAAAGTTTTTCAAAGGGCACAAAAGAAGTATTTACCAGGGAAAAAGAACAACAAATGCCAAGGTACTAAAGCAAAGGAGGGAGGGAGATGCAGAGAGCAGAGTGGCTGCAGTGTAGTAAGGGGAAGGGTGTAGTATTATGAGATCAGGCCCCGGCCAAAGGGATTTGGATTTTTTCATAAAAGAAAATGAAGCCCTGAAAGTTTAAAACAAGTGATTCATGTGATCCTAATTTTGTTTCCAAAACCATACTTCGTACGCTGAGTATAAACTGGATTTGTGGTGGTGGGAATGGGGAGAAGTACAGAAGCAGGAGTGAGGGGGTAGGTCCATAAAAGACGAGGATAGTTTAGCTAGTGTGACCACAGTGTAGATGGAAAGTGAATTTTTTTATGAAAAAATTATGCATCCTGTACCTTGAAGCATTTTTAAGTGCTAATATTAGCTATCAATATGATTACTGCTATTATTCTATCATAGGTTAGGTAATTTAATAACAATTCCATAAAGGTTCAGAATGCCCATTCCTTAGTTGCTACCTGATGGTTCATAGAACTACAATATTGCAGCATTAAAGATAATTTTAGATGTGATCGCTAGACTCCCAAAACGATACTGTTTTCCAGCATTTTTTGACAAATGTTTACCTGATCCATCCCTAAAGATCCCTAGGACTAGGAAATCTTTGTATTGATTTCAAAGAAAAATCAACAAATACTGATCTTTTCTGCCTTCTTTTTGCTTATTCCTCCATCTTATTCATATCACTTATAAGAAGAAAGTATGGGACACAATGGTGTGTCATGCATAGGTACTCATAGATAAACGTGATACAGGAAAGAGATATAAATAGACAACTAGAGGCTTTCCAAACCATTGCAAGGCCTGAGAAAAACGTACTTTTAGGAAATTGAGAAATGAAGGTAGAGCAGGGAGTTTGTCACCAGTGACCTCAGCTGCCTGCAGTACCAGTGTGGGTCATTTTCAGAAGGACACCTGAAAGCCTCAGGAAGCCTCCACTAACGATCTCAAGCCACAGAACAGTGAAGTGGATAATTCTCAGAAGGAATCCCTGTAGCTTCCCCAAATGCCCTTCATTGATTGCTTTCCTGCTGTTGCCCACACACCTGCCCACACCTGTGACAGAATTCTCCTTTTCTCCCACCTCCCAAATTTACAAGAGTGTTTCCCACTGCCTCACAGGCAGCAGATTCTGGGTAATGTGGCTTTTAGCTTGCTTCGCCTGCAGTTTTGGGGAGGGCTTTGAAGGAAAGGGATGATACTGAGAATCAGCAAACAATGTCCACTTCATGTGGATTGCTGTTATTCTTCCTTTCAGTATCCAAACTAATGATTTATTATTATTTTGCACCTGCTATTCAAGTCAGTTGAAAGTGAATGTTTTATCTTCAGTTCTCCAAAATCCCTCATATCAATAGAATGAAATGCAAAATGGGAAGGTGCAGTTTAACTTCCAATACTGTGAAAGAAGTGACATGCTAGAGTAGGTAGGCTCATATGGACTTCCAAGAATCACTGATGTGCATTGTTTCCCAACTCTGTATTCGGTGACATCACCTTGGAAACTTGCAATCAGCCTTTGTGGGAGTATTTACACCATATAAATCAGCAAATTCTACAAATCAGGGCCTGATATCAACTATGGTTTCATGACTGATTACAAAAACAAGTACTGTAGCAGTTAAGCCAGCGTTCCCCCTAGCATGTTGTAATGTAATGTGTGTGTGCCAATTACTTTGTCCTTCATTCTTGCCTTTATTATTTTATTAAGGATTTTCATGAGTGGTTAATTTTATAAATTAGTCTTTTGATTACAGAATTCTTAGGCGAGGAGTAATGAAGAGTATCCAGGGATGGAATCCATGACTGACTGAATTTTGTGTCTGCCCTTTTTAGGGAGTAAATGAGAACATCTTCATGTGTATAAATGATAACCAAATACTTTTAGGCAAAAGGATAAAATAGTTATTATTGTTATATGGATATTCTCATATATGGATAAAGGTGTGTACAGGTGATGAGTAGCAGAAGGGATTCATTGTGCTGGTAATTTATTTTCTCTCATCTCCAAACCCAAACTTCTGTTCTCTGTTCTGTGATGCTAGTGATATTCCCGAAAGTGCTGCCCTGACAATAGCTCCCTTCCCAAAACAGCCTCATGATAACCCCTTAGAGCTTGCAACTGGATAGAATACTCTCTTTAGAGATCTGGGTCCCATCTTTACAAAGCACTGGATTTGAGCTTCCGAAGTACCAGCACCAGCCAAGCAGTATCTTCCATTGCAAGGCCTAGGTCCTAGATCAACTGAGCTCCTCCTCCAGGCTCCTAAAACATTAGCACCAGTTGGCCTGCTCCCTTTCTAAGAAGACTGAAATTTAGCTGTACAGGGCTCCTCTTCTAAACTTCTAAGTAGTAATACTTTCAACCTCTTCTCTTTTCCCCTGACCTTAAGGATGGTGGCCATTTCCTCCCTTTACTTTTTTTGTGATACCTTTCTTATATTTTGAGCCCACCAATACCTCTTTAAGCAATTACCTATATTAGAATCTCTCTGTTAAAGTAGCTAGGGTGGTTTCTGGCTTTTTTTTTTTTTTTTTAACTAGACCTTTATAAACATACTCACTATCACCCAACCAACATACCTCTAGAAAAATGTTGGACATATGAAGTTGAAAATCTGTTTATTTCATTTCATCATCTTTTCACTGCTGCAGAATGGAAGATCCAGGTATTACTTCTACATATTATGCATTTTTCTGTTTCACAAGTTTATAAAGTGCTCATAGGAGTCTTAGGTGATGACCAGAGTCAATAGTGATAACAAAAAGGATAAGAAAGATATCTGTGATAGCATAAACTGCTTAACATACTGGGACTGGATGGAATAGAAAGAAAAATTATTATAGAAGGGAGAAATTGGAGAAGTAGATGAGTAAAGCAAGGAGATGAAGAGATGGAATGGACAAAAAGGAGATTAAACAAAAACAGCATTCCTGAATTTTTTGGAATAATTCCAAAACAATTTTGAAGAAAAATATGAAATGAGTTTTAAAAAATATTTTCCCATGCTACCATATGTTAGCACTTTGACTTGATAAAGAAAAGACCTTTTAATACAAAATGGAGGAAGAACATACTACCAGAATTAAAGCCAATCCTTCCCAAGAAGAGACAGCTGGCAACTTATTACTAAACAAAAACACACGCGGACATACTACAGACATTCCTCAAAAATCATTCTCTACTCCTATATTTGGGAAACAAAGTAGTTATGTCTTCAACTAACCAGATCAGTTGGAAGAAGATTTTTTAAGTGTTATTTTCCAATTCTTCCACTTCTAAAATGGACTACAATACACAGCAACTTCATTACTGATTATGGTCTAAAGCTTCAGGACCATCACCCTCCCCATTATAATGTTACAATGTTTTCAACAGAGGTGTTGATACACAAAAGGCCAGACTTCACCTTGGGGGCTAGGGGAAGAAAAACAAATTTAAAACGGTCATTGTTTTAGAACCAAAGTCAGAGATGACACCATTTTCTGGGCTAAAACTCAATGTATTTTTTTTATTATATAATTTTCAAGTGTACATAGGGAAAAGTGAAGGATAATAATAAATCCTCATGTACTCCATTTTAGTCAACTTTAATAATTATAAAAGATTTGCCAGTCTCCATTGAAATTGATTCCATAACTTCTTTTCTGGAATGTTTTAAAGCAAATCTCAGGTTCATATAATTTTAATTTGGCTCTTGCACAAGAAACAAAAGTTACACAGAGGTGGAGGTCAATCCACTATGATTCCTTATTATTTACTCCAAACCAGTATTAAACACATTTATGTTCTATCTCTACAGGTTTCAGCCCTTAGTCATAATTAGAATGACTCCTTCTCTTCCTCCTCCTTTTCTAAAACTCTGAGCAGTTCTGGGCTTCCCACAGAAGGAAGTTTTGGTCTTGCTTACAACCAGGTGATTGTTGCAAAGTAAAGAGGAATTTGGCCACTTTTATGACTTCCACTTGGTCAGAAACAATGGGTCATGGTAACAGGCGATCATAATTCTATCACCTCATTTGAGATGGGTTCAATGAACAGGTGGTGCTTTTTTATTCTCTAAGAAGAACACTAAAATAGCAATTAATCATTCCATATTGCTTGCATTACAGTTAATTTTATCTTTTGGGGGGAAAGTTCTTGTAGATTTTAAGGTCAGTTGTCAACAATCAAAATTTCCTCATCCCTCCTACATCCTGTGAGAGTAAGGGAAAAAATGTCTTTCCTCTTATGACGAGTGTTAGGGAAACTCCCATGTTATTAATATTATGAATCATTTAACCAAGGGATTTTCAGAAGAGTCAGATCCCTATGGACAGACTCCCAGAAACCAGTCTTGCTACCCAGTGTCAAGGACTCCTCTGTTCTCCATCTGCTAACAGATACTTCGCTGTAAACTACTACAGTTTCATTTTTCCATTTTAGAAAACTCTGCTCAAAATGCAGTCCAGTCTTTCTATAATCAGTTCTTTCCCTCCATTACTACAATCTGGAGGATATAATAAATGGACCTGAGTAAATATCACAAATATAAGTCATCCTGTTAAAAATAAATTGCCTAAGGAACGTAGAGAAGGCTTACACAGAACTGTCTGGATGAGACCTGGGACTTTAGGTACAGCTCACATGTCTGTGTCAGATTTTGCCACGTCCAAGTTTCAGTACCCTCTGAGGTTTCTCCACTAGAATATATTGAAGATGTGTGGTTGTATATGGGTATTTAGTGTAATATGTATATGTGTACATATATACATATATGCCCACACTTGACAAATAATTTTTAAGTTTATATTAAATAAACTATATTCTCTCTAAGGTACTTTGCCTTCCACACAGACACCAAAGTGTTATCCCTCAACCCTGTGTTCCTCTGTCTAATTCCAAAACCATACCCAAATGGCTATGGGCCAATGAGAAATTATGCTAATTGATATGCATTTTTCAAGCATCTGCCTCATGTGGGTACCTTCTGAAAGAGTCCTTTCAGAAAAAAAAAATATCATGTTTACTTACCTTAGATTAGACAGAAGCAAATGGATGTAAGCGAATAGGGTAAGATAAAGATTCATTATCCTCCTGTAAGTAGCAATCAGTTCTCTAGTAGGTCAAGAATTAGGAAAGGGAAAGGTATGGTGTCTTAGTTATATACTCACTGCATTGTCTTTATTTTCTCATCTTATTGTGGACCACAGAAGATGTCCTCTCAGACTGAGAAAAGGATGGAACGTTTGCCCCTAGAATTAATATTAGATGCATGATGATATAATAAATATTAGTTTATGAATATAATGGTCTTTAATAAACATTAATTTATGCCTTTGTAACAACAGATTTCAAACTTTACTGTGATTAAAATGACTTATGTAGCTTATTTAAATTACAGCTTCTTAGCTCAGAAATTCTAATTTAATAAATCTGAAAAGGGCTCAGTGACTAGCATTATGTTTTAACAGATATCTTTGGGGATCTTGATGCAAAAAATCAGTATCATTTACTGTGAGAAATATTCTTCCACAGAGTATAAGCATATAAAATAAACTTTAATTAGTATTTGAGAAGAGAAAAATGTATAATGAGTATGTATCATATTCCACTAACTCAGATGCACAAATTATTTCACTGTACCAAGTGCCCTTAGCTCTGGCCTACTGTGAAACACCTGGATCTAAAAAAATCTGAGTCCCTTAGGTCCAACACACAGCCTTTGATTCATTCTTTCCCCATGCAAAGACAATTTTCTTGCTTGGTTTCTCTTCTAAACCCTCAGTCCCTAAACCCTCAATGAACTCAAATTTCTGAGTGGAAGAAAAAGTAATGTAGACTGGCTGCAAGCAATTTTTGCTTTGCTTCTGAGGCAGTGAGGTCAAAGACACAGCTTGATAAAAAGGGAAGGAAAAATATTAACAAGAATGAAAACTCACAAATTAACTTACTGAATTATCTTGCCACTTGAGTAAGCCAACTGGTATAGATATCCTTGATCATTTTAATAATATTCATACCACTTACAATTTCCATTTGGTATATTTTTGAAATATTTTTTCTAATTATGAAAGTAGTTCATAAACATTATAGAAGTTTAAAAAATATTGAAAAATTATAAAATTAAATAAAACAAGACATAAACCCATCAAGCAGAATTTAATCTGAAAAAAGCTTTACAAGCTCCTCCTAAACAGCCCTAAAATCTCTACACCAAACACTTTATTCCTTCATTTCACAAGCAGAACCCTGAAATAACTGTAGATGAAGCAATCGCACAGCAAAGACTGGTAAGAATAGACATAACATAATGGAGTGTAGAAAATAACAATTGCAGAGATATTTACTTGGGGTTTTATTCTTGCCTGAAAGGATTCTGTTTACCACAGGACACTGGCATGAGTGCCCGGTTGCACTTCGTGGCCCACGTAGTGGACCTCTGATATAGTTAGATAACTATTCGATCTAACCTAAGCAAGTTACAGAATTATCTATATTTTTATATATTATAGAAAAAAGCATTTAATTTATCTAAATCTTCAAGTAGTTCTGCATTCAAATACAATGTTCCTAGATTTTTATGAAGTAGTTACATATTATCAGTTTTTAAATTTTTGTTTTTAGTTTATTAGATCTTTAACATAATCCTATAAAGTTTCGTATTTTGGCACAGATTATAAATCCTCATATTTAGACTGGCCCTATCCAAGTCTGTTGGGAACTTTAAAAAAAATTTTCCACTTCTAGAGCTCAGTTGAATCAGAATCTTCATGGATTAACTTTTGAACTTTTCGTTTTTATTAAATAACATGAATAATTACAGTGTGTGGCCACGTTTGGGAAGTACTGAAATAGGATAAAAAGATGTGGGTGTTACTAAAAAGTTGTTTTTCTTTAAAAATAGTTTTCCAAATATTTGAACTTCCTTCATGAACCATTTTTTCCCCAGACAATAGCCTTTTGATTGTTAGTGACTCAAATGAATGTATTTCTGGTCTTGCAATGGCTCCATTTTGAAGAAAGATTTGAAAACATTATTTAGAATTCCTAAATATAAGTCAGAATTAATTAGTAAATTTCTTACCTCTACAACTTCCACAATACTCAAGAAAACAGATACAACCCATATTTTTCTTTTACTGAAGTAATTCAGTAAAAGTCAGTTTCTTGACCTGAATTAAACTAATTTAATACACTACTGAAACCTTTTCATTTTATTTTAACTTCTGCTATAATGACTATATATTAGACACTCTGACAGTTTTAGTTAAAATGATGGCAATTTAATTTAACTATAAAGAACAATTTCTTTGGTCTTTAAAATGGAGGCATGGTGCATTTCCTTTTGAATCCCAAGTACGTCAATAAATCAAATGCTTATGCTATGTGTTGTCTTCATCTAACCTTCCATGCCCTTTATATCACCGGATCTTTAGAAAATGTGGAAGGGACTAGAGAAGAGTTATGCAGGGTTAATGAATGATTAAAGAGTATGCATCTTCTGAGGAGCAACCGTAAGGATTATGACTTTCTGAACTCACGCAATTATACTGAGGTTGAAATGAAATACTGTACATAAAAGTTCTCTAAAAAAGTGGAAGAAAAGCCTATGAATTGCTTTTAATTTTTTTCTTCCTCTAACCTACTTCAGAGGAAGATATGCATTGCTTTTAAATAACACTTTTTATATACAGTGTATTTTATCTTGCCAGTGATTTTTTTACATCTGTGATAGCATTTTGATGCTGTCCCCAAAGTATTTTACTTTCCTTGCTCTCTTAAAACAATTACTTATTTTGCTGATTTTTTTATTCAGCTAATAATCTTTCATTATTACCAGTTGACCCTACCAATGAGTGATAATTTCTAATGTACCATATTGAATTATGCTTTTAGGTTTAATTCATATATATGTGAAACCCCAATTACTTTCTTCAATTTACTTTTTAATTAAAAATATTTTATTTTGATTATAGGCCATTATTTATGATTTAAAAATACTTATGTGGAAAAAAAAATTCTGAGCTATAAATGTATTCGTATGTCTACTCATTAAAAGCATAGAGAGAAAGAGAAAAAAATGAAAGAAAAAAAAAACTTACGTTGTTTGCCAAACCCTGAAAAACATATCCCCTATTCTTCCTATATGAATTTGAACATTTTCTAATTTCAAACACACAGAAGAGCCCACTCACATTTCTTACCTAGAAAAAGAAAAATTTTCAATTTCAGGAATTTTCCAGAACAACTTTAAAAAAAGGTTTAAAAAAGAATTAACAAATAATTGTATTATCATGATATCAAATTATACAGAATTAACGTGTTAGACTTCTGGCCACATAAACATTTTACAAATTGTTTCTGGGTTATAAAAACATAGGTGAAAATTACAGATTTATATAAGAAGTCCCATGAAGAGTGTCTGTTGGGAAAATTATTTTGTTTCCTTGGCTTGCATTTACTTTCAGAACAGATTTGAACTATTGGACATATCCAGACTGAGTTTAAATAATCAATGATCTAGAGAAATGTATCTCAAACTTCAATGTGTGTACAAATCAGGTGAGAAGTTTGTTGAAATATAGATTCTAATTCCATAGTTCTCAGACGAAGCCTAACATTCTGCATTTCTAACAAGTTTCGAAGTGATGCTATTAGATAATATTGCTGGACCACAGATCACACAGTGAGTAACTGGGATCTAGAGCAGTGAAACCTATATGCGACAGCCCATCAGAGTCATCTTTTTAAGGTTTTAAATCAAAAGAAAGACGCAGGTGTTAACCTAGATCTGAATCAGATTCACAACAAGTGGACCTTTGACATGTGTGCAATTAAGAAGTTATGCCAGTGATTCCGAGTCTCAGCCAAGGTAGTGAACCATTGACTTCCACAAATGGTTATCTCTGCCGAGAATGCACATAGGTATGTGTGTGCTGGGAAGGTATGTGGATAGGGCTTCGGGGTGGAATTTTTTTAGAGGTTGAGAGAAAAGGAGGAATGTTTCATTCTGAGCAGGTGCACCTAACTGCTCTCAAACTTTGTTTCCTCCCAAACAAAGCAGTGCTGACTTGTAAAGCAAAAATAGGTTGACACACAGTCACAGACTTACCATTCAAAACCAGACCCAGAGATCTTACAATGTTCTATAAGGTGCCACATGGCCTGGATTCCCATTGCCTCTCTGCAACCATCTCATACTACTTGTCCCTTCACCAACTCTGCTCCAGACATACTGGTCTCTTTGCTATTTCTAACAGTCCCCAAGCAAACTACCCCAAGACTTTGCATTAGATGCGGCCTCTGCCAGGAATACTCTTACCCAAAATGTCTGTCTCATGGCTAGATCTCTTACTTCCTTCAAGCCTTTGCTTAAATATTGTCTTCTCAATGGGCCTCCCTGATTACCTTATTTATTTAATTATTTTTGCATATTCATGATTTTTTATTTGTTTCCTAAATGAGGATCCTAAACTGGTATAAACTTCAGGACCTGCAAACCAGGATCTTCTCCTGGAGCAATACCAGGCAGGACCAGAGAGTATGCTATTATTAAACTTTATTTTAGCTCCACGAATGATGAACACATGAACCAAGGCGGTGGCCACGCAAATGGAGGGGAAGGGTCAAAATAGCAAGAAGCACGCAGACAGTCCAACCTATGACACTTGACAATTGTTCTGACGTGTAGGCCCTTACACAGAGAAAGACCCTTAGGGGAATCACAAGCCTGACGCAGAGTATGAATCCAGCTTGGGGCCTGCTGCGTTGCAGGTTATCTGATGGACAAGTAAAGGCAAATGCGGATCCGCAGCAAAGCTGCGCACCCAGGTGTTTGGTGGATCTTATTTGCTATTATTTTCCATTCTCTGGAGGCCACTTACCAGGCTTTTTTTGGCCCTTGCTTTCCCGTCGTAAGGCCAAGCAACAGGAACCACTTCCTCACCCTCGGAATTTCCC
>RJWJ010035737.1:0-16492 GCA_004363605.1 Indri indri
GCTGCTGCTTTTCACCCTGAAATGATTATTTAGAAGTTACTTTGGTTTTTAAAAGTTAATATTCATTACTTTCAAATCTAAAATCTTAAGCTCTGACATTAAACATATCCATTTTATTATTCTATTTTTAAATCTAACAAATTGGTGTCTGATCCACTTGGTTAATCATTTTAAACATTTTAAACTGCATTTATTATTAATAATTTTCTAATTAATGAACTTTCCAAATTCTTAAGTCATTCTCACTAATAATAATAAAATTAAATGAATATATATTGTGAGCTATAATTTCTCTTAAAAGTTCCAAAATAGTGTATAAACTTTTAAAAGATTTTTAAATCAAAATCAAACGTCTGAATCAGTTATACGCTTTAAAGCATTGCAGCCAGGAGTGGTGGTGGCTCATGCCTGTAATCCCAGCACTTTGAAAGGCTGAGGTGGGAGGATCGCTTGAGGCAGGAGTTCAAGACCAGCCTGAGCAACATGAGACCCTGTCTGTGAAAAGAAAAAAAAATTAGCCAGGTGTCATGGCACATGCCTGTAATCCTAGCTACTCTGGAGCCTGAGGCAGGAGGATTGCCTGAGCCAATAAGTTGAAGGCTGCAGTGAGCTATGATTGTACCATTGAACTCCAGCCTGGGCAGTGGAGCAAGACCCTGTCTCAAAACAAAACAAACAAACAAAAAGATCAGCATTGCAAGGTTAATTTTTAGATACTTTATTAAATATTTTAGACATAAAAATATGTCTAAGAAATACTATTAAACATTAGAAGTATTTAAAATATCTAATATTGGAGGCACTTAGAATGTCAAATATACAGACAGATTCCTTAATACAAAAAAAAAAAAAAACAAACAAAAAACCATGAGGTTTGATTTCCTTCATTATCTCAAGCAAATCTCCGAAGATCTTCCCTAGAAAGGTTTGGGTTTACCTTCTTGTCTAGAAGGTTTCTCTATGGTCAGAGGGTGCCTTGGCCTCTACGTCTCGGACTCTTGTCTTCTCTCTACTGGCATCCCAAAGGAAAGGGGTGCGACTCTCTCTATGCAAGTTCTGAACCTTCTTTCCCGCCACCCCCTTGAGGCTGGTTCCTTCCCTTGCTCAGATCCCAGTGAGCTCAGGAGGCCTCTGGAGGGCCTAACCTCCCACCCAGGGACCTGTCCTAGGCCAGGTCTGCTTGGTGATCCACTGCAGCCTGAACCTCTTCCAGCCTTCATCAACCTGCGGTGGGGAGAAAAAATATAACGTTAAGATTAAATTCAGTCAACAGAACTTCTCTTAGGAGAAAGAACTATCTGTAGCTGAAGATCTGGACTTGGCAAAGCAATTTCATGGGCCATTTTGATTGTCAGAAGCCAGTCCTGAGGGGACAGCAGGAGTAGGGGACAGTTAGGAGCCAAATGGCTTAACACAATGAAGAACAGATTTCCATTCCTAGAGGGCAATCTGAGAGGGGAGAAAAATTACAGTCAATGGGAGGGAGGGTTGCCAGGCTCTTAGGGTAAGGTAGGTGGATGAGCTCTACGGGAGGGACACGTGCCCGGTCCCTGGTGACACGCATGCTGCATGCCCATTCCAATTTGTTCTGCGTTGTGTCCCGCCTGTCATGGCTGTAGTGGCGCCCGATGAAAATTAATCTGAGAGTGAGGTGCTGTGGCTGATCAGAGCCAGGGGAGATCTGAGGTAGAGAGAACAGCTGGGAGCCACTCAAAACGGACCAGGAATGAAGACTTCGCTGTGGCGTCAACAGGAATGGCACGGAGAGGACAGATGGAAGAGAGCGGCAGGGACATCGGCTAGAGTAGCACCTGGAGTCACCGTGACAGAGAATGGCAGGACCATTCCCAGGAGGAAGGAAGTCAGAAACTCGGGGCGGGTGCGCGGCCAGGAGGAATGAGGCGGCAGAGAACGCGGTAGCCACCTCGCACACCGCATGCCGGGACCCTCGGGTGGAATTGTAGCTGGAAGTTACGCCACAGCGGTGATGTCTGGGACAGCGTGAACAGGGTAAGTTTCTGAGGCACTGCATTGAGAGAGAAAAGAGTGGACCGCACACAACAGGATGGTTTGAGAGCTCTGATCTTCGGAATCTGGGAGATGGGGAAGGGGAAAAGGGACCCTGAGGAAAACGGAAAGAAACGGTGAGAAAGAGAGAACTTGGGTATTCCCGAATCGCAGAGACCTAAGGAACGGAATAAGTTAATTTATCCCAAACATGTATAAAATATGCCATTCAGTGTAGTTCATTAGTGTAACAGAAGAAACGGCTTGGGGAAAAAAACGGCAAAAATGCCCGCTCCTTTTGGAGAACTAGGACCTGCACCCCTGCCTCGGGGCAGTGGTCAGGAAGGGCAGGGGAATGTCTTTTGTTCTTTGTGCCACAGGAGGTGGCTCAAGGCTGTTGTCACCCTGAGGGTTGGTCAAAACACAGATTACTGGCCCCGCCCCTGGAGTTTCTGATTCAGCAGGTGGGGGGGGGGGGTGGCGGACAGGGCCTGAGACTGTGCATTTCTGACAATTCCCCTTGTAATGCTGATGGTTAGAGCCAGAGGTTGCCCTTGCGAGCCACTGCCCTGGCTGATGGCCGGTGGGGTGAGGGTGGACTGCGGTGCGGAGGCCCAGAACAAACAGTGCCGTCCTTCCCCTTCCTTCTCTGCCGTCCTCAGTGCCTCATCACTGAAGCTCCATTGCTTCCTCTGTGGTCTTTTCACTGCAATTTAACAACTGCCATGGCACCTTCCAGCCCTAAAAATTTGTTAAAAGGGCAGCAGCGTTTGGAGATTGTGCTGGAGTGGAGGTAGAGGGGGAAACGCGCACGGCCCAGACTCTCCCCACTGCCCCCGTTCCCTCACCCCACCTCCCCTGCACAGCCCCCACCCTGCGCTTCTGGTAATAACAGATAAATGTTAAAGTTTCTAGTTTCTATTTCGCCGCTACAGAGAGGCTCCAACAAGAACTTGGAAACAAGGCTCAGCTCTTAAATTATGAAATCCACACTTAAAGGATCAAAGCAGAGGCTGAAAGATGTCCTCTGCTAACAGGCCTCTTCAGTAAATTCATTAACGGATTAATGAGTGAGAAGCACCCAGGCCAGGGTGGAGAGAGACATTGGGTTGGCCAGGGGAGTAAACAGGGAATCCCAGAGGCTAGCATTGGTGGTGACTTTCCAGACTTTAGCTAGGGAAGAGGGAACATGAATGCACAGTCTTCTAGTACCATGAGCCCATTGGCAGGCCCATTCTTGATGTGCAGAGACATCAAATTTTTTTATCCTGATTCCACTAGCTGTTTGGTTTATCTAGCTTCCATTGTTCTGATTTTCACTCATCTCCATGGGTAGGTCTGTTTGCAGAGAAAGAATGAACTAGTCTCTGACAGTCCAATATTACAGTCTTAGGAAAGTTACAGTTCTTATTGAAATCAATCTGTTCATAGTCTGACTTTATACATTTTTCAAGAAGATAGTTAATTTGAGTCTGCCACTAAGAGATGGATCTGTTCTTAACATGCTGATGAAGTGGGTTTCAGGTCCAAGTTGAGTACCAGGCTCTGGACTGACAAATTTACCCAGGGGCCATCTTAGGAAGACTGACTGCTAGTCTGCCTGGTTATTCCCTGGGACATGTAAGCACAGGCTAGGAGGACAGGTCTCTGCAATCCACCTTGAGGGTTCAGAGGAGAATTCTTGGAGATAATAGCATCTGATTTTTATCTTAGAGGGTGAGTAAGAGTTTGCGGGTAAAGAGAGATGGGCAGGGCATTCCCAGCATAACCCAGGGCACAGAGAAGAGGATTAGCATGGCAAGTTGGGTGTGTGCGTGGGGAGTGGGGGTAGGGGGTTGGCTGAGAGATAGACAGGGGTTAAATCAAGGAAAGCCAAGAGTCTCATGGGTGAGAGGGAGTCATTCAAGTTTTTTAAGCAGGAGAGTGACAGGGAAGATTTGGATTTATCACTCCAGCTCTAGGATGGAATATGGTTTGAAGAAGGAGCTGGTCCAGAGGCAGTTAGGTTATGGTACAGAAGAAAGATGGTGAGTGCTGAGCTCTTATAGTGGAGAAGAAACATTACATTTAGGAAGCAAACATCAGCAGGATTTGGTGTTTGGGCACAAAATGTTAACAGGAAGGGTAAGGAAGACAGGAGTCTAAGAGGACGCCCAGGTGCTGGCCTGGATGTCTGAGTGGATGGCAGGGCCATGAACTCACATATGGACTGCACGGTGAGTATCCCAGGGTTTGTTCTGTAGTATCTGGGGGGTGGGGTTAAGTAGAGTGAAAATAATGAGGTTAGGTTAAACAATGTTAATTTTGAAGTATCTATGGGATTTCTAAGTGGAGATGTTCAGCATTCAGTTATATAAGGTTGCTCGGAGGGGAAGTCAGTGCTAGACATGAAGACTTGTAAGTGAGCCACACAGAGGAGTTAGTTAACAATCTGAGGCTGGACGAGGTTGCCAGGTAGGACAGATAAGGACAATGGTCCAAGGTAAAATCCCTGGGCAACAACTTTTAGGGGGTAAGCAGAAGACAAACCCCGAAGAGACACGCAAGTCCTGATACCGGAGAGGGAGCAGCAGAATTGAAGAGTTACACAAGCCAAGGAATAGTTTCCAGAAGGAAGATGCAACAACTCCAGGAAATCAGGACTTTAAAGTGTCCATTGGATTCTGCACAAAGGGAGTCTTCAGTAACCCTGGTGATGGTGGTCCCAGGGCTTGATGGGAAGTGATGGACTGAGCAGTGCATGGGAGCGGAGGAAGAGAAGGAGCTGGGTGTGGATCATTCTTTCACAGAGCTGGCTGAGATGGTGATCCGTCCTGACATGCTGGTGTAGACAGTCATTTCTGTGGGCCTCCCTTTCTCTCTGCCTTCCGTCTTGCCTGGGAGCTAAGCAATTAGGAAGAAGAACCCTAAGGTAGGCAGGAAGAACCCCTGAGGCCAATGCTGGTAAAGGAGCCTGAGGTGCAGCCTCTTCCCAACATCACTCCACTTCCACTGGACACCTCTGACCTTCTCCATCTTTGGCTTCCCTCCACTGGTGGATGGTGGATGTCAGTCCTCCATTCCAACAAAGGTCCCTCCTCATAGGGGACCAACAACTCAGGGGGCTTCCCTTGAGTGTTTATAGTTCTCAGTGATGCAGTCTGGCTCGGAAGAAGAGAAAGACCATCTGCCCACCCCCGAACTCAGCATGCTTTCCTGAGCCCCTTCCCCTTCCTTTAGAGACAGAAAGTAAAGGTGGTGCCTCTGCTCCGATTTCCTCGTATCTTGTCTAGTCCCCGGTATCTAGGGTCTGGAGAGCCAGCGTTTTATGGAGTGTGAGATTTCCCATCATTCCCAAGGGGCCCCGGCTTGCTCTTGCTTGGCCCCACCGGACACTGTCTCTCTGAAGGAGAGATGGAAGGTGAAGTTTGGGAGTCATTTAAAGTGCAGTCCTCAAACGTCTGAGTGGAGGGAAGCCCTAGGGCTTCTTTCCCACCCAAGTCAAGCTTGAACTCAATTAAAATGGTGTGTACAATTCTTCTGAAGGAAGGCTGGCCTTTCACCTAGAATCTCCCCAGGCTCTCAGGAGCAGAGAAGCATGAGGAGAAATCAGGCTGCCTCCCTTCAGCACTGTTGGGTCCTTCCCACTCTGCTCCAGGCCTCAGCCAGCGTCCAAAGGCCTCCGCACCCACAGGAAGCCGGCTCTGTACAGAGGAGGGCATCTGCTGAGCCTACAGTCATGAGCCAACCCTGGAAGTTCTGTCCAGGCTGAGTGGTCTTTCCAGTTATCCAGGCTCTTTTTAAGTTTACTTATTAAAAGTTTTCATATTTTAAAAAAATCTTGTTAGGAGAGAAGGCAAAAGAGTGGGAGGTCATGGAGGACACACGGATTCATCGATGGGTTTTTTTGTTTTGAGTATGAAAGATTTGAGCAAGCCTGCGAGAAAAGAGTCAATGGACGAAGAGAGATTCAAGACAGAGGAGAGAAAAATTTAACAATGGGAGCAGATCCTGGAGGAGACAGGAGGGCTACAACGGTCATCACCCTCAGAGGGGCTGGCTCCAACAGGGAGAGAAGGACTCATCCCTGGAGACTAGTGGATGCTGCTGCTACACAGAGTCAAGTGGAGTCAGTCATGGAAGACACTCTCGGGGAGGTCATCTGAATTTTATTTTTATTTTGTTTTGTTTTATTTTTTGAGACAGGGTCTTGCTCTGTTGCCCAGGCTGGAGTGCAGTGGCATCATCATAGCTCACAGCAACCTCAGACTCCAGGGCTCAAGCAATCCTGTCTCACCCTCCTGATTAGCTAGGACTATAGGCATATATATACCACCATGGTTGGCTAATTTTTAACATTTTTTTGTAAAGACAGGGTCTTGAACTTGTGGCCTCCCAAAGTGCTAGGATTACAGGCATGAGCCACTGCACCCAGCTGTCATCTGAATGTTAAATGGATCCAAAGTCATTTAACAAACCATGGAATACTACTTGGTGAGAGGCATTCACACCTATCATTAATTTAATCTTTACATCAACCCTATGAGGTAGATAGTGCTCTGATTTTGTACTAGGGAAAAGAACTCGGAGAAGTTAAGCAACATGTCCCGAGTCACACAGTTTACAAGAAGCAGACCCAGGGTTTGAATCCAGGCCTGTGTAGCACGTGTTATTTGCATGACCCCATGTTACACCATGCCACCTGAGAGCAAAGGAGACGGAGTTGTGCCTGTCCTGGAAAGCCCATGTGGGTGATATTAGGAGGCAGTGAATCTTTTAATCTCTGAAATCACCACAGGGGTATTATCTGTCTAGGTGTCACACTTGTGCTAAATTCCAGGTTTTCCAGTTTGTCTAGAAATCTGTCCAACTGCAGCAACAGTGCAGGCCCACCTAGGGCCTCACAGGGTTAGGCAATAACCTGGTAAGAATTTGAATTAAAATGGGTAAACTCATCTTCTGATTATTTATCTTATACTCATTGTACAGTGTCTTTGTGATAGTTGGAAATATGGGAAGCGCTGGAGAAAATAATTGCAGCCTAAAGATTCTGATCCAGTAACCCTGACTGAATCCCATGAATGAAATGATCATCTATCAAATTGGTAATGATGGTTGCCTCTAGCGGGAGGGACCTAGGGGGTCATCCAGGGGATATTGGCCTATGTACATGTTATGGAGTCAAATACATTTAAAATCCTATCTCTATATGATGTCTTAAACTTATTTTTTTTTTTAAACTTCCTTATTCAATGCAAAGTCCTCAGGTGACACAACCAAAAAAATAGGACTTTTGCCCACAGTTCTTCCCGTTGAGGACAATAACTGGAAGAGTCATCAGACACCATGTGCTCTGTGCTCTACAGCCCAAAGTGTGTAAAGTCTTGGATTGACGTGCGGAGATCCCCATGGTACGTACACCTGGCCTAAACATCTCTCTCCCATTAAGTCAGCACTTCCTGCGTGGAGCAGGAGGGAAAGGTGGTGCAAAGAAGAAACCAAAGCTTTTTTCTTGGAACCCTGAGTGCTCCAGGAATTCGTGTCCAAGGAGGAAAGCAGTTTCCTGGGCTTTTGAGATGGTTATTTGGGTCTCTCCTGAAGTTTGGACTGGAGAGCATGTGATTAAAGGGTTGAGAACAGAGGAAAGGAGGAATTGAGAGATAAGAAAGAGTAAGGAGGCCCAGTGTACTGGCGGGAAGGCTTTTGAAAAAGTGTCTGGAAATAGTGGGAAAGATGGCTAAAAAAGTAGATTGGAGCCAATTCAGGAGAATTGTAAACCTCTCGTATCTCTTACCTTTCCCGTGAAGTCTCTCAGAATTGGCCAGAGACGGGGAAGGATTTTGCTTTCCTTTGCCTTGGAATTCTATCAGTCGCCTTTCCTCTAACCTCAAATTTATTTTTAAAAAAATCAGGCACTTTCTATGTGCTGGGCTCTTTTCTGGGTTTTAGGAATATTAGGGGCAAATAAGTAGGACAAGGTGGCTTTACTTTATGATGCAAACTGAAAATAGAAGATATCAAGGGTTATAAGAAATGAAATTAAAATCTGAGTGCCGAGCTAGAGAGGGTGGGCAGGCCCCTTCAGATGGCCAGCAAAGTCCTCTCTGCAGGGGTGGCGCTGGAGTGGAGACCCGAGTGAGAAGGAACAGACAGCTGAAGATCGTGGGATGAGGATTCTAAGACAGAGGGAACTGCAGCAGCGAGCTCTCCCTAAGGTGCGAAAGAGCTTGGCGTGTTTGAGAAACAGAAGGGACAGTGTGGCTGGAGTTAAGCAGTGAGGTGGAGAGGTGTCAGAGAGGGGGTTCGATGGGCTCTGGCTGGGGTGAGGACTTTGGGTTTTATTGTAAGGGCAATTGGGAGCCATTGGAGGTTCCTGTGCAGGAGACCAATGTGATCCTGTTTCTATGGGGAAAGCTCTGTGGCTGTGATGTGGAGAAGAGGTTGTGTAGGGCAGAGAATGGAATCAGCTCAGCTGGGGGGTTATTGCAGTGGAGTCCGGGTGATGAGCGACAACCAGGGTGGTGGTGGAGGAAGAGGAGAAACCCTGAGATTCTGGATGCGTTTTGGAGATAGAGTTAACAGAGCTTGCTGGTAAGTTGGGTGCAGGAGGTAAAAAAGAAAGGAATCAGGATCGTTTCTAGATTTAGAACTGGGTGACTAAGGACTTTCTCTTATTTTCTACTGCTATTATGTCCCTTATGAAAACTTAATTGTTTTTACTGTAAAAGCAATATATATTGGTGTAGACCATCTAGAACATACAAAAAGCATAAGTAATGTAAAATATTCATGAGCTCATAATTCATAAATTACTACTACTAATCCTTTGGTTCATTTTCTTCTAACCATCTCTCTGTCTCTCTAAGAGAAAGTGTCTCTTTAAGTTGCCCAGGCTGGCCTCACACTTCTGGCCTCAAGCGATCCTCCCACCTTGGCCTCCCCAGTAGCTGGGATTACAGGCACAATGCCGCTGTGCCCCCTTTTCTCCTTTTTTTGGGGAAAAAATTTTTCCCAGGTAATAAAATTATTAGGAAAATTTCAGAAAAAATAAACATAGAAATTTAAATCACCCGGCTATAACCAGAATTCATATTTTTGTTAATGATATGTACATATATATTGTAGGGGAGCCAAAAGACCAAGGGAAACTTCCCCTTTGCCCTCTGAAGTTTTGCTGAAAAATCAGCTCACAAAAGGCAGATTAATTGGAGAAAAGGCATACAAATTTATTTAGCGTGCATGAGGAGAATCGCAGCGCGATTGACCCCCCCCCCCCGCCCCCGCCACATACACAAGGTTTAGAAGCTCGTATACCACCCAGGCAAAACAGTTTATGGGAAGGGGAAGAAGGGGAATTCTGTTGAGGGGCAATAAAGGATTCCTAGGGAGAATGAATGAATGAGGAACAGAGATTAACTTGTAAATAGTTCTCTTAGACAGTGAAAGAATCTGCTCAGGTGTGGCTACATTCTTGGTCTTTCTGGGAGGGGAATTAAAAACGATTGTTCTTCTTGGTGGGTCTAGATCTAAAGCAGATTAAGGAACTGCAAATTGGTGGCTCACTCCTGTAATCCTAGCACTCTGGGAGGTTGAGGTGGGAGGATTGCTTGAGGTCAGGAGTTCGAGACCAGCCTGAGCAAGAGTGAGACCCTGTCTCTACTAAAAATACAAAATAGTCCCAGCTACTGGGGGAGCTGAGACAAGAGGATCACTTGAGCCCAGGAATTTGAGGTTGCTGTGAGATAGGCTGACACCATGGCACTCTAGCCCGGGCAACAGAGGGGGCTTAAGGGGAGCTCAGAGAGACTTTGAAGCTTCTTCGGTTCAGTATGTCAAAGTGCTGTATTTTGGGGTATCGTTTCCTGAGTCCCAACGATATTCAACTCATTTGGATATTCTTAATATAAGGCTTTGTATTATGCCTTTTTAAAAAAATTGCCACGAACATTACCATTACATTATCATAAAAATTATTTTAAAACATGATTTCATTGGCTTGTTCTTGGTCTACACAAATTGTCATGTCTGCCACATTTTGTTTAAGGTGCCCAGGTTGCTAGAGTTCAGGACCTTTGCCTTCACATTGACCTTCTTCTCCCCTGACAGTTCCTACTTAATCAGGAAAAGCCGACTCAGAATTTTACACTTGCCCAGACACACCCAAGCATTATGCAGGGTCTTCTCATGGCTCGTCCTCACAGTCCAAGGGTTCTCCTGGACCAACAGGAATCCCTTCCCTTCACCCCAGGCCCTCATGCCAGCACCACCCATCACCACCACAGAGAAGAGGGCAAGCCCTGCAGAGCCCTTTGGTTTTGCTTGCCTGGCATCATCTTCTGCAAAGCAAAAGGAAAACACATGAATGACCCTCAGTTGTAAACCTTTTGTCACCTGAACCTTCCAGGAACGAGTTCCAGGTCGCTAGTTAGAGGGGCATGTCCTCCCACCACTCCTGGGGGGCATCTGCTAATGGCACAGCCAAGGCCTTGCCCACTCGCCATACAATGCTAAGGGTAGAGTGTTCATGAGCAATGATGGTTTCCAGCCTTGCAAAGTTCCCTTAAGCCACTTGGATCCCCCCACCCAAGGCCCAGGACCCACCTCAATGAGGCACATGAGTGTTTACTCCTGTTCTCCAGCTGGTGCTGGCCTTTACAAACTGCTCTCACTTTTACTTGCTTCTGACACCACCTTCCCCCCTTTATCTCCCACTTTACTCTTGGCCTTGCCTTGCAGATTTGACTCTGAACTGGCAATTCTGCCTTCCCAGGCCATGGCCACCTCTCTGGACTATACTTGGCCCTAGAAACTTTGGACTCCAGAGCTGCCCCTGTTGGCGGGGCTTCCACCAGGACCGTCTAAATCACAGAGAGAACCAGATCAAATGATAAACTAGACACCAAACGGGAAGCTTCCGTGTGGAGTCTAAAAGTCCCTGTTCGCCTTGGCCGTGTGCACATTTGGCACAGAACTCTCCACTTTGGGAAGAGGGTAGAGGGAGAGGAAGAGGATGGGGTGGAGATGGTGGTGCTGGTGGCTATGGTGGCAGCTGGATGCAAACAGCCCCCTGCTGGGGCTCCCGTTCCCAGAGACTGTGACCATCGGTAATCCTTCCGTCATCTCCAGCTCGGTAGCCGGGACATTCTCCCCATGGCCTGTCTTCTCCTTTGCCCCTTCTGCCCTCCGTCTTCTCAGCACTCACTGCAGGATGCACACAAATCACATGACTGGTTCGTGGGAGAAGATGGTAACTTCCAGTCTCAGTGCCACGTGAAAAATTCTAAGGGCCCTACGTTCGGAAGTCAATCAGCGGTACATTAACTTCGGGATGGGGAACAGTCCTGTAGCCCAAAGGCAAGGAGGGCCAGGGCGGGAGCTACCCACACAGGGTTAGTGTCCCAGGCTTTCTTGTGGTTGTAAGGGGACCTCCTTAGGTTAGTCAAAACTTTTAACATGCCCATTTTTATAGTTTATTATTATATTATTATCTATTAATAATCATTACCAATTATTGAGGACTTTTAGTTCCCTTACATACATTTCCTCAAATCCTTACAATAACTGTTCAAATTAGATGCTATTGTCCACCCTTTTATAAATAAGGAAACTGAGGCTGAGAGGGTCAAGGGCTTTATACAAGGTCACACAACTAGTGTGATGGAGCTGGGACTTGCAGGTGGGCCCCGTGCCTACTGGCAGGACAGTGCATTGTTTAGCAACAGGTGCCCGAGCCAGTTGCCGGGTGCACGTCCTGGTTCTACCACCTACCAGCTATGTGAATGTGACAAGTTTAAAACTTCTGCGCATCTTCTATAGAATGAGGATAATAACAGTACTGACCCCATAGGATTATTGTGCGAGCACTATGTTAACTCTTGCTATTATCCCTTTTGTGTATAGGCTGTGAATTCTTTTCTAGGTACTTTTTTTTTTTTTAACGGGTTTGCAATCTGTCCACACATATTTATTTGCAGTGGCACATCTTGCTTATACTGTAAACTACAGAGGGCAGGTCCGGGATTATGTCATCCTTTTGTGTGGCTTTTTTTTATAGTCCCACTTTGATGAAGACAATGATGAACATGTTGCTAAAAAAGAAAACTTTGATTCTGGCATTCAGCCAGTTTCTTTTTCAGACCAAACACCAGCCTGCCAGCTTGCTGACTGTGCAGAGGTCCCTTTTGGGGGAGGAGAGGCTCTCTTCCAGTTAGGGTGAGCTCAGCGGCCTCTTTGAATTTGTGGACAACCAATAGGGATTTACAAGCATGGAAGAATATGCAAAACACCCTGCTCCTTCTTGAATTGCTACTTTTACTTTGCAATGGTTTGTGTATATGTTTGCACAATTAATCAAAAAGTAATCTTTGTTTGCATACTTTTTTTTTTTTTTTTTGAGACAGGGTCTCACTCTTTCACCGAGGCTGGAGTACAGTGGCATCATCATAGTTCATTGCAGCCACGAACTCCTGGGCTCAAGGAATCCTCCTGCCTCAACCTTCCAAGTAGGTAGGACTACAGGTGTGTGCTACCACACACAGCTTATATTTTTCCTTTTTTTGTAGAGATGGGGTCTCCCTAGGTTGCCCAGTCTGTCTTGGACTCCAACAATTCTCCCTCCTTGGCCTCCCAAAGTGCTAGGATTACAGACGTGATCCACTGTGCCTGGCCTGGTAAAATAAATTTACTTCTTAGCCCTGGGCTACTAGACACTACAGTTTGGTGGACTATACCAGATTTTTATCTCTTGTGACGAATGCAGAAGTGATGGTTGATTCCGTCTTAATCTCTCAGGTTCTAGTAGAAACTGAATGGTCTTGGATTATACTGGTTTACATTACATAACCAGAGGATTTGCTCCAGTTATGAGCAGTTTTGAGAAGACTGGAAGAGTCAGAAAGACCAGGCAACAAGAAAAGGTGGGAAAAAGGATAGTTAGGGACCAATGTCACCAGGATTAGGGCAATTGAGAAAACAGCTCAAAGTATCTCTGAGCTGACGGGGTGCCCAATCTCTACCCCTAACCCTGATTCATTTTCTACCTTTCTCTGCCCTGCTCTGTGCCTGGAAGGTTGATGTCTCTGGGGTGTACCATGTGGGCTCCCTTGCTGGTGTCGTCCAGTCAGGTTGAGCCAATGTGAGGCACCAGTGGGTGGTCAGAGGCTGGGTGTAGAGAAAGGTCAGAGTATGTATTCCTCCCTTTCTCTCCTTAGGATTCTCCATTATTTATTGTGGTGATTATGTCCCTGTATGGTCACAGCTTTCATGGGGTAGCCACTTTTCCGGGCTCCAGATTTTACCCAAACTCTGGTAATAGCATTTTTCTCCCTGACTCTCGGCATCGGAGTGGTGATATCTCGAGCTGTCGCTGGCCCCTAGCGCCTCCCCAGCCCTCACTGGCCTATGTTTAGTTATTTTAACCCTGCCCACTTGCAGTAAGTCATCCTTTCATTAAAAATCTCTTTATATCCCAGCTGAGTGGGCCATCTGCCTCCTACCATGTCTGCAACTTACAGGACCCACGTGAATCCAGAAGGCATAGCCGGCGTCAGGCTGGGTGAGAAGAACACTTTTTGCCTTGCTCTATTATACATTTGTGATATTTCTCTTTCCTTCCCCTGATCTCTGATGTCTCATTGAATGTTGTACCCTTCAAATAGGCAGGAGATGGGGAGACCGATATCGCTTGCTCATTTGGGGAAGGCAGATAAGCAAATGTCTTTTGTGAGCCCATTGCCACCTAGAGAGAAGGTGCCTGCTTCCTGATTGATTGACTGATTGGCTATTGATTGGAAGATACATCCTTTTCATTGAAATCATTATAATTACTCTCTTATCTTAGGCAAAGAGTGCCATAGTTGTTACCCTGGGGAGGATTTGGTTTATTTTTAAACTGTAAATGAATCTGAGTTTTTAAAATCACAGAGTCTGAGCAACTGCCACAAGTAAACATGCTTCAGCTGCTTACATCTGAGCTGCCGCCGAGCGGAAAGCTGATGGATAAATACTTGATATTTGTACTGCACGAAATGTGTTTCCACACTCTCTCTCCCAAATTATAGCATTTGCTCATTACAACAACTTGTCGAGACAAGTGGAGTTGGTATTTTGATTTCCATCTTATAGGATTAGTTCATCAAACATTTATTGATCCTCTTTTACATACCCGGTCCTGTGCCGGGCACTGGTGACACTGAGAAGAAGACAGTAGAGAGTCTATTCTCAATACAGTCCAGTGGGAGATACAGACACAGCAGCTAAGTGAAGTGTGATGTGGTGAGCATCATGCAAGTGGCCTGAGCAAAATGTTACCGCTGCCGGGAGGAAGGAGTAACGACAGGGGTGGGGAGACGTACGTGTCACCGAATGCCCGCAAGTGCCAGGTGCTGGGCCAGGGCCTTGCCACTCCACATGTGGTCCACAGACCACCAGCAGCTGCGTCACCTCGGAGTGTGTTAGAAATTCACAATCTCAGGCCCCATTCCAGATTCACTGATTCAGAATCTGCATCTTAACAAGATGTTCAGGACATGTCTATGCACATTAAAGACTGAGAAGCACTGGGCTAGGTGATTTACAGATTTTATTGAATTCCCAGCCCAGTGAGGTAGTCGTTATCCCACGTAGGACAGGAGAGGGAGTTAGACAGTTCTCCTCATGTCGCACAGCTGTGTCATGGAGCTAGATTTGCACTCAGGCCTGGCAGCTCCATTCTCTCCTCCATGCTGCTCCTCACTCTCGGGGGGCCTCGGGGAAGCTTCGCAAAGGAGATGGTGCCTGAGCTAGACTTGGAAGGGCCTCACTGGGAGGCGGGAGGGCATTCCGGTCAAAATACCACGTGAGCACATGCTTGGTGTGGCTACGGAATAGGGCCTGTCCTGGGGAGTGGTAGGAAACAAGGTGAGCAAAGAAGATAGGAATCAACTTATAAAGGGCCTTGAACGCCACGCTAAGGAACTTGCATTCACCTGATTTCGCAACCTCCGTGGAATTGCGACTATGGTCAGATGGCTGTGTTTGAGGCCCGGCCATGCCACTGACAGGTGGTGTTGCAAGTTGGGTTCTCTGGAAGCAGACTCTGAGACAGACTTTGGAATGCGAGGTGTTTATTAGGAATCTACACCTATGAAGGGAAGAAGGAGGAAGTGGGTTGAGCAGAGGAAGATGGCAGACAGCAGGCCCGACCAAGTCTTGGCCAACCTGACGGGAAGTGCTAGAGCGAGCACGGCCTGTCAGGGTTGACCCGTGTCAGGCTGAAATGGCCAGGCCTTTGCACCCCCGCCTTGCTCAGTCACCAGGTACAGGCTGCGCCGGCAGGGCCAGGCCTCCGTGACATTACGTGGCTCTCTGCAGCTGGGGCACACCCTGAAGGAGGAAGCTGTCCTCATATCTGCACTCCTCCTATCTGGGCGCTGAGTCCTCCGTTGGACAGGGCTCTGGGCAGCACATCCTGTGGCTACCACGGGCAGTTTACTTACCTCTGTGTCTCTGCCTCTTCAGTGGCAAGTGGACATATCAGTAGATTCCTCACAGGGCAATTGGCAATTATGTGCCTGGCCTAGAACCCACGGGATACCAGTTATTACTGTATCTGCCTGCTGAGGAATTCACTATATACTTTCTCCCTTGGGAGCACTCAGATTTTGAGAGTCCCCCACTGTGGCCCAAGGTACAGAAGAGGGTCACGCCCAATTCCCAGCCCACCACCTGGAATTCTTTCCCTTTCACGCAATGTTCCAAGGCTCATTGTTTGTCAGGACATCTTGGTGGAGTCAAGCTGTGCTAGGCAATAGGAAAGATTAGAAGAATTGAAAGAGGAGAACGATGTGTCAGATCGGGGTTTAAAAAGATGGTGTAAGTTGAGCTGGGCATCATGGCATGTGCCTGTCGTCCCAACTGCTTGGGAGGCTGAGGCAGGAGGATTGCTTGAGCCCAGGAGTGTGAGGCTGTAGTGAGCTATGATCACGCATGTGAATGGCCACTGCACTCCAGCCTGGGCAACATAGTGAGACCCTGTCTCTAAGAAAAACAAAAACAAAAGACAGTGTAAGTTGACTCATGAAGGATGAACTGGGGGTGTATTATCTGGGCATAGGCTAAGCTTCTGGAACACACAGACTCAAAATAAGACACAATGAGAGTCCCGTATAACTGTCTTAAAATGAGTAGTCAGGAGCCACAGACGGGGCACCCCTCTGTGAGGTCCCCCAGGGCCCAGGGTCCTTTTGCCTTCGTGCCCTACCGTCCCTTAAGGCAGCGGTCCTCAAAGCGCAGCACTGCGGCAGCGTTAGAATCATCTGGGAACGAACTGGAGATGCAGCGTTCGGGCCCTGCCCTAGCCCTACCAAATCAGAAACTCCAGGGCTGGGGCCCAGCACTCTGGGTTTTGACAACCCCTCTAGGAGATTCTGATGCACACACAGATTTGAGAAACACTGACCTAGGATTTTTGTCCTCATCTTTGAGGTCAGGACTGTGGGACCAGAAAGGCAGAAGGAAAGGAAGAAGA
>RJWJ010035738.1:0-16470 GCA_004363605.1 Indri indri
GATTTGGATGCCCTTTATTTCTTTCTCTTGCTTAATCGCTCTGGCTAGGACTTCCAGTATTGCATTGAGTAAGAGTGGCGAAAGTGGCCATCCTTGTCTTGTTCCAATTCTTAGAGAAAAAACATTCAGCTTTTTCCCATTCAGTATGATGTTAGCTGTGAGTTTGTCATTTATGGGCTTTATTGTGTTGAACTATGCTCCTTTTATACCTAGTTTGTTGAGAGTTTTTATCATAATGGGATATTGAATTTCACCAAATGCTTTATCTGCATCTATTGAGATGATCACATGGTTTTTGTCCTTCATTCTGTTGATGTGACACATCATGTTTATTGATTGTGTATGTGGAACCATCCTTGCATCCCCAGGTTAAATCCTACTTGATCATTGGGAATGATCCTTTTAATGTGCTGCTGGATTTGGTTTACTAGTATTTGTTGAGGATTTTTGCATCTATGTTCATTGGGGATGTTGGCCTATAGGTTTATTTTCCTGTTGTGTCCTCATCTGGTTTTGTTATCAGGGTAATGCTGGCCTTGTAGAATAAGTCCGGAGGAATTTCCTCCTCTTCAATTTTCTGGAAGAGTTTAAGAAGAATTGGTATTAGTACTTTTTAAAATGTTCAGTAGCATTTACCACTGAAGCCATTAGGTCCTGGGCTTTTCTTTGATGGGAGACTTTTTATTACTGATTCAATCTTGTCACTTATAATTGGCCTGTTTAGGTTTTCTGTTTCTTCTTGGTTCAATCTTGCTAGGTTATATGTGTCCAGGAGTTTATCCATATCATTTAGGTGTTCCAATCTATTGGTTTATAGTTGTTTGTAATCGTCTTTAATCCTTTGTATTTCTATAGTATCAGTTGTAATGTCTCCTTTTTCATTTCTGATTTTATTTATTTGGGTCCTTTCTCTTTTTTCTTGGTTATTCTAGCTAATGGTTTGTCTATTTTGTTTATCTTTTCAAAAAACCAACTTTTTGTTTCATTGTTCTTTTGGGTTTTTTTAGTCTCAATTTTGTTTATTTCTTCACTAATCTTTTTTTATTTTTTTCCTTCTGCTAATTTTGGATTTGGTTTCTTTTTGCTTTCTAGTTCCTTGAGTATTATCATTAAGTTGTTTATTTGAAATCTTTCTACTTTTTTGGTATAGGTGTTTATTGCTGTAAAATTCCCTCTTAATACTGCTTTTGCTGTATCCTATAGGTTTCAGTGTGTTGTATTTCTATTTTCATTTGTTTCAAGAATTTCTTATTTCTTTCTTCATTTCTTCATTGACTCATTGATTGTTGAGGGAACATGGTTTTCAATTTCCAGTATTTGTACAGTTTTGAAAATTCCTCTTGTTATTGATTTCTAGTTATTCCATCTTGGTCAGAAAAGATATTTGATATGATTCTAATTCTTTTAAATTTCTTGAGACCTGTTTTGTGGCCTAATGTGTAGTCTATCCTGAAGAATGTTCTATGTGCTGAGGAGAAGAATGTATATTCTGCAGCTGTTGGATGAAATGTTCCGTAAATGCTTATTAGGTCCATTTGGTCTAAAGTGCAATTTAAAACCGGTATTTCTTTGTTGGTTTTTTGTCAAAATGATCTGTCCAGTATTGACAGTAGAGTGTTAAAGTCCCCAATTATTATTGTATTGGAGTCTATCTCTCCCTTTAACTCTAATTTGCTTTATATATCTGGGTGCTCCAGTGTTGGGTGCATATATATTTACAATTATTATATCCTCTTGCTGAACTGATCCCTTTTTCATTATATAATAACTTTTTGGTTTCTCTTTACACTTCTTTACTTAAAGTCTATTTTATCTGATATAATTATAGCTCACTGTAGGTTTCCGTCTGTGTGGAATATCTCTTACATCCCTTCACCTTCAGTCTATATATATGTGTCTTTACTGATGGAGTGATTTTCTTGTAGGCAGAATATAGTTGGGTCATTTTTTTATCCATTCAGCCACTCTATTAAGTGGGGAATTTAATTCATTTATATTTTAGGTTATTTTTGATAGGTGAGAACTCACCCCTGACATTTTGTTAATTGTTTTCAGGTTGTTTCGTATATCCTTTCTTCCTCTCTTGTTGTTAAAGTGTTTTCTTTTTCTTGTTCATGCTGCAGAGGTGTGTGAGTGTGCTGGGACATTTGAGGGTACTCTGCTCTAGCTGTGTGCCCACAGCAATCTTGCAGCCAGCCTCAGCCTAGGCCTAGCAACTAACTACTTTCCCTTGGCCCTTCCAGTGTTCTTGGCTTTCCAACCTTAGCAGCAGCCTAACATCTTCTATAGATTCACCCACCACCTTTGGATCACCTGAGTTCTGAAGGGTTGATTTCTGCTTGCCTGTTGACTATGGCCCACCTGTAGCCTGGGAAACCCAGTAAATTCCTCTACCATCCAGAGTGCAACCGTATTTTCTACAATGATGGCTGGACCCCAGCCTTGGGAAGGGAGCCCCTCTTCCAAGCTTGCACTTTTTTGGGTACTTTTCCTCAGCCTGAGGGTATCCTTTAACATTCACTTTATATTTTTATAGTTACCCTCCTATCATGGCTTCATAATTTTTTATATTGTGTTTTTCCTGTTTAAATTACTGTGCAATTTCTGATGGGTCTGGTTGGACCCAGACAGATAAAGGTATCTACAAAATATCTACAGTAAATGTTATACTTAATGGTTAAATATTAAAAATTTACCCTTTGACATCAAGAACAAGCAAGAATGCCTGCTATTACCATTTCTATTCAACTTTTTCTTTTTTTAGAGATGGAAGCTCACTATGTTGCCCAGGCTGGTCTTGAACTCCAGTGCTCGAGTGGTCCTCTTGCTTCCTGAGTATCTGGGACTATAGGCCTGTACCACCACATCCAGTCTATTCAACATTTTACTTAAGGTCCAAGCCATTGTAGGAAGATAAGAAAAAAAATTACTAAAATATATATGGGTTGAAAAGGAAGAAAGGAAATTTTCATCGTTCATAGATTATAGTGATAGTGTACATTTAAAAATCCAAAGCAATTTATTTAAATATTAGAATTAATACATATAATTACCAAGATTCCTGGATTCAAAATAGCATACAAAAATCAATTATATTTCTCTATATCAATAATTAGTAGTTAGAAAAAAACTGTAAAAAGACTTTATGGTGGCTCAAAAATATTAAATACTTGGCAATATAGGTAACAAAAGACATCAAAAAATAAGACACGAAAAATTGAAGAAACCTAAAAAAAATTGATATTCATGCTCATAAAATTACAGACTCAATATTTTGAAGATGTCAATTCTCCCCCAAAACTGATGTCTGGATTTAAGACAATTACAATTAAAATTCCTAAAGACATTTTCTTGTTCATACAGAAAACTGACAAACTTATTTTTAACATTTATAAGTATACCTCTGACATAATATGGGTTTGATTCCAGACCACCGCAATAAAGTGAAAATCACAATAAAGTGAGTCACGCAAACTTTTTAGTTTTCTAGTGCATGTAAATGTTATGTTTATACTATAGTGTAGTCTATTAAGTACGCAATAGCATTATATCTAAAAAATGTACATATCATAATTTAAAATAGTTTATTGCTATACTTTATTGCTAAAAAATGCTAACCACAATCTGAGCCTTCATGATTAATAATCTTTTTGCTGGTAGGGGATCTTGCCTCAATCTTGATGGCTGTTGACTGATCAGGGTGCTGGTTGCAGGAAATCGGGGTGGCTGCGACAAATTCCTAAAGTAAGATAATAATGAAGTTTTCCCCATTGATTTACTCTTCCTTTCACAAAAGATTTCTCTGTAGCATGTGATGTTGTTTGATAGCATTTTACCCACAGTAGAACTTCTTTCAAAATTAGAGTCAATTCTTTCAAACCCTGCTGTTGCTTTATCAACTAAGTTTAGGTAATATTCTAAATCCTTTGTTGTCATTTCAATAGTATTCACAACATCTTCACCAAAAGCAGGTTCCATCTCAAGAAACCACTTTCTTTGCTCATTCATAAGAAACAATTCCTCATCCACCCATGTTTTATCATGAGGTTTAAGCAACCGAGTCACATCTTCAGGCTCCACTTCTTTTTCTGTAGTTCTCTTACTATTTCTACCACATCTATAGTTACTTGTTCCACCGAAGTCTTACACCTCCTGAAGTCATCCATGAGGGTTGGAATAGCTTCTTCCAAACTTCTGTTAATGTTGATATTTTGACCTCCTCCCATAAACCATGAATAATCTTAATGACATCTAGAAAGATGAATCCTTTCCAAAAGATTTTCAATTTACTTTGCCCAGATCCATGAGAGGAATCACTATCTATGAAAACTATAGCCTTACAAAATATATTTCTTAAATAATAAGACTCAAAATCAAAATCACTCCTTCATTCATGGGCTGCAGAATGTATGTTGTGTTATCAAGCATGAAAACATTACTCTCCTTGTACCTCATCATCACAGCTCTTGAGTAACCAGGTACATTGTCAATGAGCAGTAATATTTTGAAAAAAAATCTTTTTTTCTGAGCAGTAGATCTCAACAGTAGGCTTAAAATATTCAATAAACCATGCTGTCAACAGATGTGCTGTCATCCAGGCTTTGTTGTTCTACTTATAAAGCACAAGGAGAGTAGATTTATCATAATTCTTACAGGCATTAGGATTTTCAAAATGGTGAATCAGCATTGGCTTCGACTTAAGGTCATCAGCTGCAATAGCCACTAACGAGAGAGTCAGCCTGTCCTTTGAAGCTTTGAAGCCAGGCACTGACTTCTCCCCTCTAGCTAGAAAAGTCGTAGGTGGCATCTTCTTCCCATTGAAGGCTATTTCATCTCTACTGAAAATCTGTTGTTTAGTGTAGCCATCTTCATCAATGATCTTAGCTAGATCTTCTGGATAACTTACTGCAGTTTCTACATCAGCACTTGCTGCTTCACCCTGCACATTTATGCTATGGAGATGGCTTCTTTCCTTAAACCCCATGAATCAACCTCTGCTAGCTTCAGACTTTTCTTCTGCAGTTTCTTCATCTCTCTCCGCCTTCATAGAATTGAAGAGAGTTAATGCCTTGCTCTGGATTTGGCTTTGGCTTAAGGGAATGTTGTATCTGGTTTGATCTTCTATTTGGACCGCTAAAACTTTCTCCATGTCAGCAAGAAGACAATTATTCTTTCTTGTTATTTGTGTATTCACTAGAGTAGCACTTCCTTCCAGAACTTTTCCTTTGCATTTAAAAATGTGGCTATTTGGCACAAAATGTCTAGTTTTTGTCCTAACATGGGTTTTGACATGTCTTTCTCGCTAAGCTTAATCATTTCTAACTTTTGATTTAAACTGAGAGACGTTCTGCTCTTCCTTTCATTTGAACACTTAGAAGATATTTTAGGGTTATTAATTGGCCTAATTTCTTCAATATTGGTGCACCTCAGTGAATGGGAAGGTCTGAGGAGAAGGAGAGAGATGGCAGAATGGCCAGTCGGTAGAGCAGTCAGAATTTACATGCTTTTATCCATTAAGTTCACCATCCCTTATGGGCACCATTCATTGCACCTCAAAACACTTACAATAAGTAACATCAAAGATTACTGAAAACAGATCATCACAATAGATATAATAATAATGAAAAGTTTTTAATACTGTGAGAATTACCAAAACGTGACACAAAAACCTAAAGTGAGAACATGCTGTTGGAAAAATGTTGCTGATAGACTTGCTCAACACAACATTGCTACAAAACTTCAATTTGTAATTAGTATATTATCTGTGAAGTGCAACAAAGCAAAGTGCAATAAATTGAGGAATATCTATGTATGAAAATGAAAAAGCCAACAAAGAGTCTAGACACATTTGAAGAAGAAAAACATGAAAGGAAAACTTGCTCTACCAAATATTCAGATTAACTATGAAAAGGCAATAATTAAAATAGCATGATATTGGCATAAACGTAGAGATGAATGGAACAAAATAAAGAATCTAAAACCAGACTCATGCATATATGGACACAACAAATTTGGCACTGCAGAGAGTGGGTGAACCAAAGTGTATTAACTAAGTTGTGCTGGAGAAATTCGGTATCCATTTTGAAAAAAAAATAAACTTGGCCACTACCTCACTCCATATAAAAATCAATCTCAGATAGGTTGAGATTTAAATGTGAAAGGCATACAATAAACAAAATAACATTTAATAATAATAAAGCTTCTAGAAGAAATATAGGAAAATATCTTTATGATTTCAGGGTAGGGGAACGTTTCTTACACAGGTAATAAAAAGCACTAACCAAAGGAAAGACTGATAAACAGTTCTGCCTGAAAACTAAGGACTTCTATTTATCAAGAGATGGCTTTAAATAGTGAAAAATCAATGCATATTATGGATGATGCTATTTGAAACTCATAAAACCAACCGACCTGTACTCTACAGAGTAGAGAGAGAACTTCTACAGTCCCAAACAAAAGATAGACAACTCGATAAACAAATGGGCCAAAGCCAAGGATAGGCACTTAACAAAAGAGGATATCCAGTGGTCCAGAAATACGAACCAGGCTCTACCTCATTAGTAATCAGAAAAATGCTGATTCAAACTACAATGAAATATCACTACACTGACAATAGCAAATATAGGTGAGGATATGGAACACTGCTACCCTCACACACTACTGGGGGGAGTATAATTTCCAATAATGAAACTGGAAAACTAGTTGGTCCTGTCTCCCATATTCTATGACCCGGCAATTCCACTCCTCGGTGGAACTGCCAACAAAAATACCTGCACATGGGCACCAAAAGACATTTACAGGAATGTCCATAGTGGCATTACTCAAAGTAACCCCAAACTGGAAACGACCCAAGTATCCCGCAGTTGCAAGTAAATTATGGTATATTTATATAGTGAAATACTAAACAACATTGAGAATGGATGAACTACAGCTTTGTGCAACAACATGGGTGAATTTCACAAACATAGTATTAAGTCAAAGAAGCCAGACACACACACACACACACACACACGATGTGCTATTTAATTCCATCTATATAAAGTTCCGAGAATGGTCAAAACTAAATTATAGTGTTTAATGGTACATGTTAAAGTGGTAAAACTGTAAAGAGAGGCAAGGAAATTATTACCAAGACTTTCAGGGTAGTGATTACTTTAGGGAAAAGGCAAAGTAATAGTGATCAGGGGGGCACATGAGAAGAACTTCAGGGGTGTTGACAACATTCTAGTTTTTGACCCAGGTAGTGTTCACATGGAGGCTAAGTCTGTGATAATTCATCGAGCTCTATATTTTTTGTAGACATCTGTAATATTTCATTTTTTAAAGGCCTAAAAGAACTAATGATTTCCAGGCAGCATTGAGGACCCAGTAAACAGTAGACAGCATTAAACTTTAGTAAATCCCGGCAACTATATTTAACGACTGCTCTTGCAGCGTGCAGGAGCCTGGGAGTGTGCGAAGGGAAGGAGGCCGTGGCAGCGACCCAGGTGGGGATTGGCTGTGAGCGCACTGCAAGGCTGGAGCTGGGGCGACTGCGCATGTCTGACATCGCAGACTTTGAGGCAGGCATTCAGGCAGACATAGCAGAGTCAGATGCCCTAGAACAGAAGAGAGCCTGAAGACCGAGGATCACAGGAGGGTGAAGAGTGAGTTCGTAGATGTGAGAGTCTGGAACAAGTGAAAGGTATTAAACACATACGGGGAGTGTCGATGAACACTTGAGTAAAACATAATGTATTGATACTACCACAGAAACAAGGATCTTTTAGTCTGGTATTCATTCATTCATTCATTCAAGTACTTATTGAGCATCAGAAACTGTTCTAGGTGCAGTAGAGAAGACAAGAAGGTACAAGAGACAGTTGTTCTCCTTAAATTTAACCACAATAAAACATACTCTCACGAAAATTTAAATAAGCCAAAGAATAAAGCTGAAACTCCACCCCAATCTGTCCCATTGTCGGTGACATTGCCCCATGGGTCTCTCCTCTTCCGCAGAGCACTTCATTTTCACGCTCCTGTGACCATATAGTAGGCACGGTTCTATGCATTTTATATCTATTCGTTCTCAAAACAACCTAAGGAGATAGGTACTGTTAATACCCACACTGTCCAGGTGAGGATACTGAGACCCAGAGAGGTTAAGTAATTTGTCCATGGTCACACTGCTTGTAAGATCAGGGGCCAGGATTCCTGGGGGTCTGGCTCTAGTGCATGTTCCCTTAATAATCCAACTGGGCCATAGCCACTTGTGCTCCATCCTCTGACAGGTCCAAGCCCTTTAATCTCTCTATGGCTTTGGATAAGCTCTTTGTGGGCTTCTTCATCCTCACACTAGCTTGAAGGCTGCCTTCTCCGTGCAGCTTTCCGTGCCGCCTCCTTGGGGTGTCTCCCTCCTTCCTCCACGCCTTCATCTTTCCTGAGCCTCCTCTTACATGCCCCTGGATGCCCTCGAGGGAAGGAACTTGGACTTATTTGCCCATATATCTTCTCCACAATCTGTCACATCTGAGATCACAGACATTGTGGAATGGTATCCAAAGGAGGATGTAAGTCCCAAATAAGTGGCGTCAGTATGAAGGGTCATCAAAGGCAGACAGAGAGGCCCTGTAATCTGAGGTAGCCCAGGGAAGGCTTCCAGAAGGGGTAGCTCTTGGCTAGACCATAAAGGATGAGCAAAATGTGCATGGCTGAAGAAGACCAGGAGGGTGGCCAGGGTGGGGAAAAGGGTGTGCACAGGCCTGGACGCTTCCTTCATTAAACCAAACCCTTCAGAGCAGAGCTTCAGGGAAAGCAACCGGCGAGCAGCGGGCAAGAACATCAAATTCCCAATACAGACCCATCCCAGGAACCCTCAGAAAACCTGAATACTACTAAAGAGAAGAAACCTGGGGTTGGCGGGGAACATTCCAATTTAACCAGAGTGAGATTTTCAAAACAGTTTTTACTGGATAATATGGTACATAATTAACTTCAGGGCTGGAACTGCTCTGAATTAGGTCCTGTTTTAAATAAATCAATACTGGTAGTGGGGATTTTACTGCAATTTCTTCACAACCAGGCTGTCTGAATTGTTGCCATGGGTCAGGTTCCAGCAGGAGATCCCAGCGGTGCCCATCAGATGCTCACCAAAGCCAAAAGCAAGCTCCTCCCCGAGCGTCTCGCAGCAGTGATACAAATGGTCCCACCACGTGCAGGATCCAGCCAAGGAAGGGGGGCCCTGGCCACACTGAAGGGCCATATTTTGAGGTGGACATGGGTTGACTTCTCTGTGGTCCCTTTTAGGGCAGAGATGAGCGGGCAGCTGGAATATATATGCCGCAGGTTTGGGGTTGCTAATTGGATGTCTCTGCAAAACAGACTGAATGAACTAGGGGGATTGAGTCTACACTATCTGGATTAAACAGTTTATCCTGTTTAGTCTTTGCTCATATTATTACTTTTCTTCCAGGTGATTTTCAACATAGGAATGCAGGTCGAGCATCCTCAGTTTGAAAATGTGAAATCCGAAATGCTCTGAAATCCAAAATGCTCCAAGATCTGAAACTTTTGAGCACCAGCATGATGCTCAAAGGAAAGGCTTGTTGGAGGATTTTGGATTTTGGATTTCAGATTTCTGGATTTGGGATGCTCATCCTGTATATAAATATTATTTTCAACTGGTGCCTAAATGGGAAACACTCTCCACTTTTCCTCAGAAGACCTCAGATCCATCATAACTTCCTCGGGGTGTAAGAGGAAGCCCCTTGCGCCCACCTCTGCTGTCTCAGCAACCCTTGCTAAGAGAGAATCCAATACAGGGAGTAAGGTCTTCATAAGATGAGAAAATCTTTCCTTTTGCTGCTACAGATTTGCCTTAGATTCTTCACAAACTAAAAAAAAAGAAACAATTTTCTTTGGATCTTTTCCATTTACAAATTACCTTACTGACCTTGATCTCATTTAAACTCATTTTGCAAATGAGAATACCTTGTTCTGTGAGTTTTATTGATTTGCCTAAGATGGCAAAGTTACAAAGCAGTGGAGCCAAGCCTAAGTCTAGGACCGCAGTGCCCAACTCTGTCCTGGCCATTTTAAGACCCTCACAGGCCCCAGGACCCAGCCCACTTCATAGCAAACACTTTACAGCATATTTACATTCCACAGAGCATATACATTTTTGCTGTATAATTTTACTCCAATTTGGAGTTTTGTTATAACATAACATTTTTTTCTCATGATTCAAACCGTGCTATATTTTTTATGTAACCATATAAGGCTTCAGTTGAGTGGCAGCTGACTCATCGAGATCATGTTACATTTTGCAGACTCTTAATTAAATATTTATTTCCATTTTAATGTTTTATTTTCATGTTTAGAAGCCAAAACATTTTTTTCCTGGTTTGAAATATTGTCATGGGTCCTTGAAAGGTCACAAGGCTCAAACACTGAGCCAAGAATGCCTAGCGGCTGAAAGATCCCTGTTATGGCTGCAGCACCACTGTGCCCCAGGCACAGGAGTGTGATGTGAGCGATGCCTTAGAGGCTGGAATTACAGAAGGCAGGTAGAGGTGGCTGTCACTGACCCCACTGGCCAGAGCAGAAAGAGCAAGGTCTGGTAAGTCTCTGGCCTCCTGACAGCAGGGTTCACCTTCATGGATCTTCTCTGGGACAGTTTGTTGTCTGCATTCTGAAACACACTGGGCCCTTAGATGCTAAACCATGATATTAATCCATGCGGTTAAGTCAGCATCCAGGAAAACTTCAACCAGACCCAGAGGAAGAGTTTTACTCTGGATGTTAGTAGACCTCTCCCTAACGCAAACCTCACGGCCTGGTATTTGAGATTCAGGGATGCTGTAGTTTACACCCAGACACAAGCTGGTCCTGACTGAGCTCATCACCAAAAACTCCGACACCAGAGAGAGCTGGGATTGGAGAGGAACTCAGGTTGAGCAGAAGGGAGCCCCTCCTTCTGTTGCCATGGGGACACGCAGAATCCTTCCACCAAGCCATGATTTTAAGGCTGTTTTTTATTGAACCTCCCACTATATGCAACACATAATATATGCAACACATTCTCAATAATTCTGCCTAAGTTGAGTTTTAGTAAAGTGCATTTTAAATGCACAGGCCAGGGAAACCCAACTATTTTAAAGGTATACTGCTTCAAATCCTTTGGGGAAAAAAGAAAGAAAGAAATCTTTAATAGTGTAAGCAGTCACTGCTTAAATTCTCTTTGGATGTCCATATTTTTATGTTCTGTGGAGTTTTATTAAATTAAGAAACATTATCACAGTATTTGCTAAAACATACTGCATTGGGCCTTGGAATTCAGAAAGAAAAGCAAGCTGTTGTTCATGTCATGCCACCTTTCTTCCGTAATTGAGAGAAATTGGAAGATATGGAGAAACCCGGGGATTTGGGTGAAGCTCTGCCCTCGTCTATTCCTCTAGTTGCCATGGAGAATAACAGTTTTAAAGGCATCTTTAAATGAAGTCAGCCCTGAGCTAAAACCTCTCTTCTCGAGTGAGAAAGAACTCTCAGGCCGGAGGAGGAACAGCATCTTTGCTGCTCTAAACAGCAAATAATCCAAGAAGGATACAACTGAACCTCAGGCCTATTTAGGAGAGAATTCACATGGGAGACGGCGACAGTTCTGGGGCAGTGAGACCTTCAGAGCTTTCCGGGGCCTCCCTCCCACACTCAGGATCCCATTTCTGATCCTCAGAGCTACAGGCTTCTGAGAGTTGGTTCTCTCTTCAGGTCCATCAGGTTTCATTTACCAAGTCGGTCCTGGAACACCCATGAGCAGGGGTTCACTGTCTGTCCACCCTTTCCCATTCCTGCAAATGACTTCCTTTTGCCCATCTGTCCCGCTTCTCCCTCGCCCCTGCAAATTCCTCCTCATCTCTCATCTTTCACGGAGTCTCCTTTGCTCTGTTTACCTTAAGGAAGGAGGAAATCAGCTATTAACAATAATACAATAATAATAGACATTTATTATGCACCTCTGAAGCACTTTACATGGATTACCTCATTTTACCTTCCAGCAACCTTAAGATAGGTCCCATTTCTACCCCATTTTACAAAGTAGGAAAATGTCTTAAGAAACTCAAATAATTTGGTCACACGGTTGACAAGTGGCAAAGTCGGGGTCCAGTGCAGACTGTTCAACTCCTAAGCTGCCACTGATATTGTCTCCCCATCTAATCATTCATTCATTTATCCATCCAGCAATTACTGAGTCCTTGCTCTGTGCCAGACACTGTTCAGGGCATATCGCATCAAGGCAAAAGAGTTTTCCATCCTCATTATGATTCTTTGATTCTCATAAGGGGGGAGGGGTGGGCAAGGAATGAACAAATAAATCAGATAACTTCTCTGGCTGCAGACAACATGACCTTATGTATAGAAAACCCTGAAGACCACACCAAAAATCTGTTAGAACTAATAAACAAATTCAGTAAAGTTAAAGGATACAAAATCAAAACACAAAAATCACCAGCGTGTTTATATGTTAATAGTGAGCTATCTAAAAAAGAAATCAAGAAAAACAATTCCATTCACAATAGCTACAAAAATAAGATACCTAGGAATAAACTCAACCAAGGAAGTAAAAGATCTCTACACTAAAAACCATAAAACATTGATGAAAAAAATTAAAGACACAAATAAATGGAAAGATATTCTGTATTCATGGATTCAATATTGTTAAAGTGGCCAAACTATCCAAAGTGCTCTACAGATTTAATGCAATCCCTATCAAAAATACCAATGACATTCTTCATAGAAATAGAAAAAAAATCCTAAAATTCCTATGGAACTACAAAAGACCCCAAATAGCCAAAGGAATCCTGAGCAAAGAACAAAGTTGGAAGCATCACACTACCTGACTTCAAAATATACCACAAAGCTATAGTAACCCAAATGGTACTGGCATAAAAACAGACACATAGATCAATGGAGAGAATAGAGAGCCCAGATATAAATTCAGGCACCTACAGCCAACTTATTTTTGAAAAGGTGCCCAAAACACACATTTGGTGAAAAAAAAAGTCTCTTCAATAAACGGTGCTGGGAAAACTAGATATCCACATGCAGAAAAATGAGACTAGATTCCCACCTCTCACCATATGCAAAAGTCAACTCAAAATGGACTGAAAGCTTAAAAGTGAAACCTGAAACTACGAAACTACTAGAAGGAGACATATGCAAAACATTTCGACATTGGGCTGGGCAAAAAATTTTAAAATAAGACCTCAAAACACAGGCAACACATGCAAAAATGGACAAATAGGATTACATCAAACTAAAAAGCATTCGCACAGCAAAGAAAACAATTAAAAGAGTGCAAGTATTTTCTCCCATTCTGCAGGGAGAAAATATTTGCAAACTTACATCTGACAAGGGGTTAATATGTAGAATATATAAAGAACGTAAGCAATTCAACAGCAAAAAAGCCCCAAATAACCTGATTAAAAAATGAGCAAAAGACCTTAATAGACATTTCTCAAAAGAAGACATACAAATGGCTGATAGATATAGGAAAAAATGCTCAGCATCATCAGGGAAATGCAAACAAAAACCACAGCAAAAGACAGCCTCACTCCAATTAGAATGGCTATTGCCAAAAAGACAAAGGCAGACAGTGTTGGCAAGGATGTGGAGAAAAGGGAACACTTACACGCTGTTGGTAGGATTATGAATTAGTACAGCCATTATGGCAACCAGTATGGAAGTTCTTCAAAAATTTAAAAACAGAACTACCATACAATAATTTCTGAGGGTGACAGGAGCTATGGAGAAAATATTTCAAAGAATGGGACAGAGCGGTGGTCCTCAAACTTGAGTGTGCACGCGATCACCTGGGGGGCTTGCTGAGTCACACATGGCTGGGCCCCACTCCCAAAGTCCCGGGTCCAGCAGGTCTGGAGTCGGGCCTGGGAATTTGTATTTTGAGCAAGCTCCCAATCCCTGGGATAGAGATAGCTGGAGTGCAAGCAGGGAATGCGGAAAGCTCCTCTACGGATGTGTGACATTTGAGCTGAGACCGGAACGTTGAAAATGAATGAGCTGCTGGAAGATATGAGGAAAGAAGATTCCAAGAAGAGGAACTGCAAGTGCCAAGTCCCCAGGGGGGTAATGAGCTCCTGGCATTGGAAGGACAGAACAATTCGGCTGGGTATTGAATGGGGGAAAGAAGTGAGAGAGACAGGCAAGGGCCAGCTTAGACCCAGCACAGTTCGGTTCTTTCTTCTCCTGCTCCTCTGGGCTGTGTTGTTTTAACATGAAAATTGGAATGTCTTTAACCAACACAGTAGTGGCAGTAGGTTGACTTAAAATAAAGATCCATTGTAAGATTACTTTAAATGGGCACTTCCTCTGGCACGTTTAAAATATTTCAGTTGCCCTTCATTCTAATCCAATTTCCAATTGCAGTTTTTCAAGTAAAAGTAATCTATTGTGTTATATACAATGAACGTTGGTGTTGTATATCATTTAGTTACATATACATATATACATATATGTTTTAATCTGGGCAATTTTCCAAATCTGAATGTTGTTTCAAAAGATCGAAGACAAAATTTGTTTCTCTTCTTTTGCTCATTGTTCCAGCATAGTGATTTCCAAATATAAATGTGCCTAGAACTGAACTCACTCAACAGGCTCCCTGGAGGGACTTTATTAAGGAGAGGTGGTCTGGGTGAAACTCTGATCTTGCCAGAGCCACCAGGGCTCCTGAGATGCTCGAGTGCTAAGCTGGGAAAGGATGAGGTCTAGCTTCCATTGGGTTCTCAGATAAAGTGAGCCTGGTCTGTTGGAAGAATTGGTTCCTCTCTTTCTCTCAGCAAACTTGCCTGGAGTTGCCTCTGCAGCAAGGTGTTCACCATCTTCCTTTGTTGATGTTCTACATCTGCGGTCCCCAAACCCCAGGCCAAGGACTGGTGCCGGTCCCTGGCCTGTTAGGAACCGGGCCACACAGCAGGAGGTGAGTGGCGGGTGAGTGAGGGAGTGAAACTTCATCGGTATTTACAGCTGCTACCCATCGTTCACATCACTGCCTGAGCTCTGCTCCTGATAGATCAGCTGCAGCATTAGATTCTCACAGGAGCATGACCCCTACTGTAAACTGCGCATGTGAGGAATCTAGGTTGTGCATTCCTTGTAAGAATCTAATGCCTGATGATCTGAGGTGGAGCTGAGGTGGTGATGCTAGCTCTGGGGAGCGGCTGCAAATACAAATTATCACTAGCAGAGAGATTTGACCACACTATATATGTAATGTGGTTGAATCAACCTGAAACCATCCCCTCTATCTGTGGAAAAATTGTCTTCCATGAAACCAGCCCTGGTGCCAAAAAGGTTGGGGATCATTGTTCTAAATGATTGCTAAAGAGACCCTGCTTATTTCATTCCTAAGAGAGATTAAGGCTATCAAACATTCTGAATTTCCTAAACATTGCACAATTGATAGTTGGCTGGAACACCCAGAAATTTATTGTTGGTGTTATTGGGCTGAATTGTGTTCCTCCAAAATTCATTACGTTGAAGTTCTAGCTCACAGTGACTGAGTTTGGAGATAGGGTCTTTGATTATGTAATCAAGATTGAATGAGGTCATTAGGGTGGGCCCTAATCCAGTACGACTGGCATCCTTATAAGAAGAGGAGATTAGGACACAGACACACACAGAGGGAAGACTGTGCGAAGGCCCAGAGAGATGGTGGCCATCTACAAACCAAGGAGAGAGGCCTCAGAAGAAACTAACCCTGCCCACACTTTGATCTGGGACTTCCAGCCTCCAGGACTGTAAGAAAATAAATTTCTGTTGTTTAAGCCACCCAGTCCATAGTACTTTGTTATGGCAACCCTTGTAAACTAAGGCACCGAGTGTGTCTTAGATTCATATAGAAATTTTGTTATACTTTTTACTCCATACTTTTAAAAAAACTTTCCTTTTGTAAGATGAAAATTAAGAAAATCAGGTCTCTCCTCTGAGCCTATCTTGCAGATGTCAGTTCCTGAGAAAACCCATGGGCCAGAGCTAGAGGAATGAGACAGAGCTCCTGGCCTCCTCTCCTTGAGACCATTGGCTTCTCCTGCCTCCTGCTGCAACTTTTGAACCCTGTCTCTCTACCCCTAAAACAGCTTTGTCCCTGGACTTCTGTTTTCCTGACAGGGGATTTCTGGGTTGTTGCTTCTGCTTCATATTTCACATTTGGTGGAAATACACCCTGACACACATGAGTCCACTTAGGTAGCTTGAAAGAAAAATTCAGATCCTTCCCCTGTCTCTGAGGTCCAAGGAGAGCTCAGAATAAATAGCCTTCTCTGTGCCAACAATGGCAAAGCCTCCAGAGCACAGAGGGAACACACAGCACGTCCCTTGAGTCCTGCTGGGGGAACTTCCTATTTGGATAAATCAGGGTAACTTGGTTGCAGATGACAGAAAACCAGTTCAAACTAGCTTCAAAAAAAAAAAAAAGGA
>RJWJ010035739.1:0-16483 GCA_004363605.1 Indri indri
AAATCAATATCTAACTGCATGAGATTCTTTAAATCATTCTCAGTACTTTCATCCCATAGAGACTGGTATTTCTGCAGAGACTCTTGTGCTGTAGGTATTGTAGGTAAAAATGGTTATTATTTTCCTCAGAAATCAGAGCAGAACTTCTTTGTCATTACAGAGGGTGGAACCATATTCTCTTTCCATCTATTATTATTAAATGTTATGTTTCTTTTATTTTAAACTTCACATGATTTATATATTTGTTTTATAGTAAACATTCAAACAAAGATGCACTTAAGTCCTAAGCTATAAAGCTTGTCCTTTTCCGCAGAGTCAGGCTCCCTCCCTCACAAATGGGGAACCACTATTGTCAGTTCTGTTGCGAGAGTCAGTGCAAGTATCGAGAGTCAGTGCAAGTATCGTAGAAATGTATTTGTATGTCGTTAAGAGATTTTAGAGAAAGTTCTTCAGTGAATGTTTTGTTGAGCTATTTTGTCCTGCATGCTTTGAAAATGTACATGTTTTCTTGTTAGGAACTAGGATAGCTTGTCCTTCTCCATCCTCCTTTGTTCTCTGAGTGAAGGCAGGTGGGTCTTTCCTTTTTCCATTGTTTTCTTAAGAAAGACTGCGTGTCTATGAGCATACAGATGTCTGAGGGCTCATGCGGATTAGACAGTTGACAGCTTCTACTAGCAGGGTTCATTTCCTGTTTTCTTAGCTCTGGCAAGATTTCTCTCCTACCCCCAGCCACAAAGGTGCCCTCTCACACCAATGCCATGTGAGATTTCCCACTCATTTAAGCAAAACGTTGTACCGTGTTCTTCTAATATTTGGATGATGTGGCGAAAGTGGTAACCCTTTTTAATTACATTTGTGAATTCCTTGGGAGTCTGAGTAGGTTTCATTAATTTGTGGACATGTATATATAAAATGACTTTAATATTTTACTCAATTTTTATGTATTTTAAGAGCTATTTTATATTCAGTAGTTTAATTCTTTCTTTATACACTGGAGTCCGTTTTCATGTTACACTTTTTTTTTTTTTTAGTGTAAAAGAGAAGTCTTTCTCCTGTCCCCTTTATTCATTTGTTTGTTTCACCTTGCTTTGACAGGCCTTGCTTAGTTCGAGATTACAAAATTCTGTTTCCTTGAGATCTAATGTTATTGTTTAAAATTTTGTTTACTTCTGTATTTAATTTGGATTTTTGTGTATATCTTTATTTTATTTGATTCATTTTAAAGTTTCAGGTAATATATGTCATAAGTAGTTCATATTTAGTCTTGGTAAACTCTAGCATGTTCTTTTTCTTTTCAAAATTGTGTTTGTTTTCCTTTGACAGAAGGCAGTCCGATTTTATTGAAATTTGACTATTTCTTTTATGTTTAATGGCTCTTAATATCTGTAGGTATGGAAGTCTTGATGTCACCACATCTTCTAGTAAGAATTGGATATGTCAGTCTTTGAGAATGTATTTTGTTTGTTTTACAGTTAAGTAGTATTAGGTATATTTACATTATTGTGAGACAGATTTTTAGAATTTTTTATCTTGTAAAACTGAAACTCTATGCCCATTAAGAATTAATTTTTCCTTTTAGACCACATCTAGTAGTGACCAACTCCCTTACCTTTTGTTTATCTGAGGAAGATCTAATTTCTCCATCTCTTTTAAAGGAAAGTTTTCCCAGGTCTGGTATTTTTAGTTTCCAGTTGTTTTGTTTTGGCACTTGGAATATATCATCCCACTTCCTTGTAGGCTGCAAGGTTTCTGCTGAGAAATATCTTAGTAATATCCTAGGTGCTCCCTCTTGGACTTAGCTATTCTCTTGCTGTTTTTAAGATCCTTTCTTTTTCTCTGAATTTTAACAGTTTTATTATGATGTTGTTTGTTGTAGGTCTCTGAGATTTGTCCTAGTTGGATGTTAGGTTGGTGCAATGGTAATTGTGGATTAAGCATTGTTGAAATTTACCATTTGATATTGGTCTATAGTCTTAAATAAATGTGGTTATAGTATATACATCATTTTAATGTACATTTTTTGCTTTATGTTTGTTTGCTAATGATTTATTTTGCTGTGTATTTTATATTTATTATAGACTATGGAAATGACATTAGACAAAAAGCAAATTTGAGCAATTTTCTTACTCTAGTTCAAACTGGGTCGTAAAGCAGCAGAGACAACTAACAACATCAACAACGCATTTGGCCCAGGAACGGTGAACGAACCTACAGTGCAGTGGTGCTTGAAGAAGTTTTGCAAAGGACATGAGAGCCTTGAAGATAAGGAGCACAGTGCTGGCCATCGGAAGTTGACAACGACCAACTGAGAGCAGTCATCAAAGCTGATCCTTTTGCAACTACACAAGAAGTTGCCAAAGAACTGAACTGCGACAATTCTACAGCTGTTGGGCATTTGAAACAAATTGGAAAGGTGAAAAAGCTCGATAAGTGGGTGCCTCATGAGCTGACTGAAAATCAAAACATCGTCGTTTACAAGTGTCGTCTTCTCTTCTTGTGTGCAACAGCGACGAACCATTTCTGGATTGGATTGTGACATGCAACGGAAAGTGGATTTTATATGACAGCCGGTGATGACCAGCTCGTTGGTTGGAGTGAAAAGAAGGTCCAAAGCACTTCCCAAAGCCATATAAAGGTCATGGTCACTGTTTGGTGGTCTGCTGCCAGTCTGATCTACTACAGCTTTCTGAATCCTGGCAAAACTGTTACATCTGAGAAGTACGCTCAGCAAATCGATGAGATGCACTGAAAACTGCAACACCTGCAGCCGGCATTGGTCGATAGAAAGGGCCCAGTTCTTCTCCACGACAACGCCCGACTGCACATCACACAAGCAACGCTTCAAAAGTTGAACGAGTTGGGCTACAAAGTTTTGCCTCATCCGCCATATTCACCTGACCTCTTGCCAACTACCACTTCTTCAATCATCTGGACAAATTTTTGCACGAAAACACTTCCACAACCAGCAGGATGCAGAAAATGCTTTCCAAGAGTTCTTGAATCCTGAAGCAGGGATTTTTATGCTGTAGGAATACACAAACTCATTTCTCATTTTCAATAATGTGTTGATTGCAGTGGTTCCTATTTTGATTAATAAAGATGTATTTCAGCCTAGTTATCATGATTTAAAATTCATGGTCAGAAACTGTAATTACTTTTGCACCAGCATAAATACCTTTAAGCTCTTGAATTTGTATGTTCATGTGTCTTGTGAAATTTGGGAGTTTTGAGCCATTATTTCTTCAAACAGGCTGTGTGTCCTTTTCTCTCCGCCACCTTTTTCCGGGACTTTAACAATGTGTAGGATGTTATCCTTGATGGTATTTCATTAATCCCTTAGGATCTCTTCATTTTTCTTTATTCTTTTTTTCTTCTGATGCTTCACTCTACCTTTCTTGCTTTCTTTCTTTCTTTCCTTCCTTCCTTCCTTCTTTCCTTTCTTTCTTTTCCTCTTTCTTTCTTTTTTTTTTTGCCCACCCCCACTTCTGTTGTTGTCCTCTTCACTTCCCATTCTTTGCCTGGTTAGGTCTGATTTTGGACCCATCTGTTGAGTTTTTCATTTCAGTTACTATATTTTTATAGTTGATAATATCTGTGTAGTTCTTCATAGTTTCTATCTCTTTGTTGCTATTCTCATTTTGTTCATGCATTCCTTTCATGATTTCTTGATGTTGTCAATGTATGCTATCTTGTCATTCATTGAGCATCATTATGACCCTTATTTTGAATTCTTTGTCTGGTTATTTATAAGTTTCTGTTTCTTTAATGTCAGTTTGTGGTGATTTAATTTGTCCCTTTGTATCAGCTGAGTTTTCTCTTTGTGTGTCTCGTTACCTTCTGTTACTAGTGCTGAGGTTCAAAAATCAGCCTCTTCTCACAGTTTTTGGTGTCTGGCTTCGTTCAGGAAGGATGCTGTCCAATCAGCCTGGCTCATGATTCTTGAGATTTCTCAAGCCTTTTCTGGCGATGTGTGCTCTGTAAGCCTTTGCTTATAATCTGCTAACTGAAGTTCAGTAAGTGTGTGGATATGTGATGTGTGCATGGATGGTAAGCCCATGGTTTATATCAAAGACACATCATCATATGAAATAAGTTTTATATTTTGTAATAATTGAAATTGCGTTAAATATTTTCCATGGGTTTAAATTTGTTCTAAACTATCGTGTTGAGTTAATAGTAATAAGAACAGTAACATATGTGCATGCCTGTGTATCTATACAATGACTTTTTATGATGTTCCATGTTCTTACTCTTGAATTTATTTCACATTTTCCCCATTAGCTAGACCCCTGCCAATATACTTTTGAAGCTGTATCTGTTACTAAATGACTGTGTCTTTATGTTCAAATCTGAATGCCAGTAACCTGGGTGCAAGTGCTGGCTCTGCCATTTTTAGTTCTTTGATTTCCAGTGAGTTTCTTAGAGCATCTGTGATGGGAGTTATCTCCTAGTACAAACCTTTTTATCATGGGCTACCATCTTATTTTACAAGCTAGTACTTGTAAAGCATTTAGAATAGTGTTTTGTACATGGGAAATGTTTTAAAATGTTAGTTATTGCTATTGCTGTTATCATCACAGTTGTTAGATTCTGACTTTTCTTTCTTTAAAGCCACTGTGGATTTTGTCATCTCTGAAGACACCACTTGTATTCCATCTCATCTAGATACTGAGTAGCACTTGGTGTGTTGAACATAATATCTAACACTTCTGTGGATATAAACCTGTGTTTGCTTTTTATTTGTTTATTTCCACAAAAACTGAGAAGTTCTCAGTGACTTAGGGGATATCATAATCTCTTACGGAAGAGTACAAACAGTGCATTTAGGGAGAGAAAACTTAATCAAAAGTACCTTAACCTGGATTTGTCAGAACACTGACTTCAGTCTAGTTGATACTTAATTTTGCTCCTCTCCTCATTTTGTGTGAAGATGATAACTCTCTCCATAATGCCTTGGTGAAATGTGTTTTCCATTTTAGGAACACTTGACATTCAGGGATGTGGCCATAGAATTCTCTCAGGAAGAGTGGAAATGCCTGGACCCTGCTCAGAGGGCTTTATACAGGGACGTGATGTTGGAGAACTACAGGAACCTGGTCTCCCTGGGTGAGGATACCTTCCCTCCAGAAGTCGGGATCTGCCCTTGTGTGTCTTTGCATTTGATCTCGTGTGCCTCTTGGAAGCCCCTGCATTGCTTGGCTGAGATGAAGCCTTGTTCACTCAGGAATGGAAAGCTCCATAATGCAGCATGTAAACTTTAAGCATCCCTCTTCTTCAGATGTTCTGCTCCATTCATGATATAGCAGTGATGATTGCAGACCTGAAATATGCATAAAAACTTACAGAAAGGCCGGGCGCAGTGGCTCACGCCTGTAATCCTAGCACTCTGGGAGGCTGAGGCGGGCGGATCGTTCTGAGCTCAGGAGTTCGAGATCAGCCTGAGCAAGAGCGAGACCCCGTCTCTACCAAAAATAGAAATTAATTGGACAGCTAAAAATACATACAGAAAAAATTAGCCGGGCATGGTGGCACATGCCTGTAGTCCCAGCTACTCGGGAGGCTGAGACAGTAGGATTGCTTGAGCCCGGGAGTTTGAGGTTGCTGTGAGCTAGGCTGATGCTATGGCACTTGCCCCAGGCAAGAGAGTGAGACTCTGTCTCAAAAAAAGAAAAAAAAACTTACAGAAAACTTTGAAAACACCTAATTCCCTATTCTTTACCCCTATGCTTCTGACTCAGTAGTTCTTGGAACAGAACAAGGTTATCTGCAATTTTATAGTGTTCTTTAAACTTTCTGAATGAGGCAGTCAGTGGATGAATTTGTGAAATAATTTCCTAGCTTCATTTGTAATGTCCTCTATTCTCACATGAACATAGGGCTCGGATTCTGGAAAAACCAGAGTATATCATGTTCCTTTCATTTTATGAGCAGGATATTCTTTTCCTGGCCTGAATCTTATCTCCACGTTGGAAACAAGGGAAAAGCCCAGGTCTGTGGAGAGCGAAGTGAAAATAGCAAGGAAACTAAAGCAGTGGGAATGTATCAAAGGTGTGATCACAGGTAAGAGCTCAGATGGACATAGTGGAAGCCGCACCATTAAATAATGTTTTGGGCATCTCTCAGCAAGTTGACGGGATATGTGGGAAAACACAAGTTTATGTCCTGTGAGTTCTCAAAGGAGAATTTAAGCTTTCCCCACTTATCAGTCTGCTCTTCGGACATGTATAAATTTATCCTTTCACCCTCCAGTGGTGCTGCAGCTCTACCAGAAACAAATGGAAATTTCTAACTGTGGCGGACAACACTCTGTCCTGTAGCTTCAACAAGCTCTTTGATTCCTTCACTCTGAGGGGCGCGGGGAGGGCCATTTCACAAAGGGCACCTTCTCCTTTGGGTCTCTCCTGTGCTTGATTCCATCTGATGCTCCATTCACTTTCCAAGTAGATCAGAGTGGAGGTCTCCATAGCCCAGATGCTGGAACTGTCTACGTTCTATCCCATTTCATGTGTGAAGAGGACCTAGTAAGGATGTGGGACACATTGGCTGCTCCTCCTTTGTGTCTGGGAAACTGGAAACTGCATGCAACTCTCTCAAGCCCTCTTGTCCTTTTGAGTTCCTCAGCCTTTCTGCCGCTTTTGCCATAGTTCATGGATGTGTGGAACAGGAGAGTCATTGGATCTTCTCAGATTGTTATTCAGCAGAACTGTAAGAACAGTTGACAGCTTTCCTCTGTTTGATGCCTAGTCGTCCATAGGGAACATAGCTCGTTGTTTCAGGCTCTTAACTTAGGGTCTGTGGGTAGCACACACAGGACCCCACTAAGGTGCCTCAAAATCTGATGCCCATATGTTGTATTTTCCTCTCGTTTTCACCTCTTTTCCTCTCTTTTTCACTCTTACTACTCTATGAATGTTGGTAATCCTTGGGTCTTGTCTGATTTTGTGTTCTCTTAAGTTTGTGTGATTTTTGCCACCGATAATTGCTTTAATATACATATTCCTAGGACATGTTTTCCTTTTTTCCCACTGTGATAACCCCAGTATAGGTTATGTTCTTGGGTACTCTTCTGTGGGATGGGTTTACATGAAAACAGAAAATTCATGAGGGTGAACACTTTGACTACTATGTTTGAATATTATCCTGCTCCGTACAGAGATGCCCCTTGAAACTCTGGGCAGAATTGTTGGCATGTCCCAGGACGCTGAGATGGAAAGTATCAGGAGAGCCTGACTGATAAGCGTTTCTAGTTGTCTTTCTGGTTTTTGAGGAGCTTCACAAAAGTGTCTCTGAAGGGCACTTTGACAGTGTTGATCACATGTACTAATGATCATCTCCTCTGAGCCAGCAATTAATGTAGAAGTTCCTCCTGAGGAGAACATTGTTCAAGCTCACAGTCTCATATGTATGAGGCTCTTGACTAGACTGTTGTTCATGCCGTATGTTTTGTCTGCTGTATGTGTCATTATTCATTTTTTAAATCTTTGTTTTGTTTTTTATTTTTTGATAATAAAATTTTAAAGCTGTTTATTTTACTTCTGCCTAGGCTGGAATGCAGTGGGTAATCATAGCTCACTCCAGCCTGAATTCCTGGGCTCAAGCAATCCTCCCACCTCAGCCTCCTGAGTAGCCGGTTCTCCAGATGTACACCGCCAGGCTGGCTAATTTTTAAAAATTTTTTGTAGAGACAGGGTCTCACTATGTTGCCCAGGCTGGTCTCAAACTCCTGGCCTCAAGTGATCTCCCTCCTCAGCCTCCCAAAGTACTGAGATTATAGGTATGAGACACCATGCCCAGTCCTCTGCACAGTTTTGGAAGTTCTAGAAATTATATTGTTAACACGTGAAGACTGTCGTGTCCCCTCTTTTTCTTTCCATCTGAATTTCGTGTCAAGTTTACCTCGTCCCCATCAACCCACCACCAGGTGCTGTCCTGTTGTTCTTGAGTTCTTCTTTGCTGCTTAGGGGGCTGATGATCTTTTCCATGGGTCTCCATGTCACTGCCAGAGAATGTTTCTGCACTTTGCAGCCACTAAGAGTGCCTTTCAGTACAAGCCATTCCCCTTTGTTATTTATTTACTTATTTTTTCTATATGGTGACTTATGTTCCCCTGGTGATAATTATGAAGTCAAATTTACTAATTTTTTATAGGTTCATGTTAATCTTCATTCATTCATATGAACACCTATGTAACTACTAATTATACAGTAGTAGGACTCTTAACCTCATGTCTTGGTTTTTAAATTTCATCATATAACTTTTCTAATATTTTCCATCGTATTAGCTTAGCAGAATTAAAATATACCATATTTGTCTTATTGTTTGAATTTAGATTCAATTGATTTCCATAAATATTTGAACTCTACCTTTCTCCCTTATTTCCCTCTTTACTCATCTCCTGGAAACTACCATTATACTTTTTCTTCATATGAATCTGACTGTCTAACATACCCCCTTTTTTTTTTTTGAGACAGAGTCTCACTGTGTTGCCCGGGCTAGAGTGCCGTGGCGTCAGCCTAGCTCACAGCAACCTCAAACTCCTGGGCTTGAGCAATCCTACTGTCGCAGCCTCCCGAGTAGCTGGGACTACAGGCATGTGCCACCATGCCCGGCTAATTTTTCTATATATTTTTAGTTGTCCGATTAATTTCTTTCTATTTTTAGTAGAGACGGGGTCTCGCTCTTTTTCAGGCTGTTTTTGAATTCCTGAGCTCAAACAATCTGCCCGCCTCGGCTCCCAGAGTGCTAGGATTACAGGCATGAGCCACCGCGTCCGGCCCTAACATACCTCTTAAGTAGAATCAGACGATATTTGCCTTTTTATGCCTGGCTTATCTCACTTAACAGAATGTTCTCAATTTGATCAGTATTGTGGTATATACTGGGAATTCCATGTTTTAAAAGACTGAATAATATTCCATTGTGTATATATACCACGTTTTAGTTATCTGTCAACTCAGATGTCAATCTCAGTTGGTTTCACCACTTTACTATTGTGAATAGTGCTGCTGTAAGCATGAGTTTGCAGATATCTCTTGAAGATTCTATTTTCCATTGTTTTGATATGTACTGTAAAGTTGAAGTTTTAGGACCTGCGCTCATTCAATTTTGAATTATGTGAGGAAATGTGATTCTTTTTTCTATGTGTTCTTCACTATTTTCCATTCCCAACAACAGTGTACAAGGCTTTTCCATCTCTACGTCTTCACCAACACTGCTTATTTTCTATTAATTTGGACAGCAAGTGTGTTAATGAGTTTGAGGTGACATCTCCTTGTGGTTTTTCTTTGTATTTTCCTAACGATTAGCTATGTTTTGCATCTTTTCACATGCTTGTCGGTCATTTGTCTATCATTTATGGAGAAATGTGTATTCCATTCCTTGGCTTGTTTTTTAATGGGTTTTTGTTTTCGCTGTTGACTTGTGGGAGTTCTTTAGATGTTAACTCCTTATCAGATATGTGATGTCACAGTTTCTCTTTAATCTTTAGTGTTTTCCATATATAAGATGATGTCCTCTGTGAACAGAAATCATTTTACCTGTTCTTATATTGTGTGGTGGTTCTTACATAGAGGATTTGGCTTTCTTCTTAAGAGAATTCTTTAGGCTATAACTTTGTATAATGAGCTTAATAATTATTTGCTTGTTTGTTTTATTATGGATGACTACAGTATCTCCTTAATTAATTTATTTTTAAGAGAGGAAGTCTTGGTCTGTATTCCAGGCTGGAGTACAGTGGTGCAATAATGGCTCACCAAAGTCTGAAACTCCTGGACTCAAGTGATCTTCCAGCCTCAGATGTTCGAGTACCTGGGATTACAGGCATGAGCCCCTGTGCCCAGCTTAATTAGTTTTTGTTGTGATTTACAGATGATGATTTTTCAGTATGTGTTGTGCAATATAACTGAAATGCACCACTTGTTAATATCACAAAATTCCTGTTCTGTGTGGGTGTAGATAATTTTATGACAGATATTTAGAAAAATTTTGTATTTGTTAACATTGTTTTATTAATCTTTTCTTATTTTCTCATTGCTATTATGTTATAATTCAGAATTACCCTTTATTTAGATTATCCTAGTTTGTTGTGGATTATTTACCAATATAGTATATCATATGGGCTTTTAGAATTTATTTGTGCACAGTAAATATGCTGTAAATACGTGTAATATATTTTTTCTCTTCATTTATGAGACAGTGGCATGTTTCTGAAAATTGTATACTTTAGAGTCACAGTGGGAAAAATACTATTTATTTCAGACTTACATATATTTGTGCAATGTGAATGTTTGGTCATGACGTTAGAAAGTAGGGTTCCCTATAATTAATTTGAATTACATGTAATGACTCCTTTCTTTCTTAAAGAATTCTATTCCTTTTGTGTTCTTAAATGTTGATGATCATGGCTAGGAAGTTTAACATAAGTATTACTTTTGTGTAATATTACACATTTCAATATTAAATATTTACGTACTATCTGTAGTTAATAGGAGACCTATGGATCTTTATGTCTTGTAGATATCTTTCCTAAATGTGTGATCAAGGAATTACCCCCAACAGGGGAAAGTGCCACAGGGGAAGTATTTCACACGGTGATGTTGGAAAGACATGAAAGTGATCCCATTGCAGATTTTTGCTTCAGGGAAATTCAGAAAAATGTCCGTGATTTTGAGTTTCAGTGGAGAGATAATGAACAAAATTACAACATGGTACCTTTGACAGGAAAAGAAAATTTTACTGGTAGTAAAGACCACTGTGATGCAAGGGATGCTGGAAACAAGCCTCTTGAAAATCAGCTTGAATTAGGCTTTCAGTCACATCCACCTGCACTGCACATATTTCAAGCTAATGGGAAAGTTTGTCATCAAGTTGAGAAGTCTGTCAACAGTGGTTCCTCAGGTTCAACACCCCGAAGAATTTCTTCTAAGCTCAATTCCCATATTTCTAATCAATATGGGAATGATTTCATCTATTCTTCATTCCTCGCAGAAAAACAGAAAGGACACCTTAAAGAAAAACGTTAGAAATGTACTGAGTGTGGCAAATCTTTCATGTATGTCACACACCTTAATATACATCAGACAGTCCATTCTGGGGAGAAACAATATAAATGTCATGTGTGTGGCAAGGCCTTTAATCAGAAATCAAACTTGGCAAGTCATTGTAGAATTCACACTGGAGAGAAACCGTATAAATGTGTGGAATGTGACAGAGTTTTCAGTTGTAATTCACACCTTCAACGACACTGGGGAATTCATACTGGAGAGAAACCTTACAAATGTCACGAATGTGGCAAAGTCTTCAGTCAAGAAGCAAATCTTGCAAGTCATCAGAGAATTCACAGTGGAGAGAAACCATACAAGCGTAATGAATGTGGCAAAGTCTTCAGTCAACCTACACTGCTTGCAAATCATCGGGGAATTCATACTGGAGAGAAACTATGTAAGTGTAACGAATGTGGCAAAGTGTTCAGTAGAACTGCCACCCTTGCAGTTCATCAGAGAATTCATACTGGAGAAAAACCTTACAAATGCAATAAATGTGGCAAGGTCTTCCGTCACAGTTCACACCTTACCAATCATGGCAGAAATCATACAGGAGAGAAACCTTACAAATGCAATTACTGTGGCAAGGTCTTCACTCAAACTTCACACCTCACATTACATCACAGAATTCGTACCGGAGAAAAACCGTACAAGTGTAATGAGTGTGGCAAAGCCTTTAGTCTTCATTCACACCTCACTAGACATCAGAAAATCCATATTAGAGAGAGACCTTACAAATGTAATCAGGATGGCAAAGTCTTCAGTCACAGTTCACTCCTTGTGCAACATCAGGGAATTCGTTTTTGAGACACTTCTTACAAATGCAGTAAGTACAGCAAACTCTTCAATGTGAGTTCAAGCATTGACATTAGAGCTTTCACATTAAAGAGGAATTATATAAATGATATTTGTCATGAATATTTATCCTGGTTTTGTAACTCATTAAACACCAAAATACACATCTTTGATGAAACCACACAATTGTAAAGTGCCTTCTGAGGCCATTAGCCCTCTATCAAAACTGTAGAACATCAGAGGATTTATATGAGGAATAATTCCATCTCTATCTACAAAAATACCTTTTGAGATTACACACTGCAGAACAATTATAAGTCAAAATATGTTAAAACCTATGATATAATATATCAAAGTTAGCAGGACTTTTGGAAATAGCCAGTGTCCTTTAGGTTATACATTAATTATTTGAGGTTTATTCAAAAGGGTACCTTCCTATTTATGACAGTTCTAACATGAATTTTGAAATCTGTTACTATTACGCATCCTTACACGCCTTTCATGGTCATCTCTGGACAAGAATCCGTAAAGTGAAAGAACCTCCCTCATTAGGTGAGGATCATTTCCATACCAGTTCTTTGAAGAAGAATTACTCTGCCCTTTCAAATTAAATATTGTCTGAATCAGCATGTGGGAAGTGCTGAGAATAATGTAAAACCGTGATGTCACTCATCATGCTCATTGTGTTCCGGGTGCCTTTCTCCTGACAGGAGGGCACTTTGGGTTAAGTGAAAGAAATGCTTTATCAACTGGCCATGAAATAGAACAAGCCAAGGCCGTAGGACACGGGGTCTTTATGAGAGGTGATTAATAGGTTATTAGAGACGGATTATGTGGTAGAAATAATGTGGAGGAAATGGTGGCTACATTTTCCATTGAATGATAATTGCTACTTCACCAAAAATTAAGGGAAAAAAAATTCTGGGGAAAGCATAGTAGGCTTCCCAAGCTAGCCCAAAAATGGATTGAGAGAATCACAAGAGGTGACTGGCTCAAGTTGCTACGGTTGCTACAAGGTGCTGTTAGTTTGGTGGTACCCACATGTGCTTTGAACTTCCAGCTGGTGCCATAGGAGGGAGCACTGAGCCGTTATTATCAGCTTGTCCAGATGGATGTAACAGGAACAGGGTGTGTAGAAGTGTAAAGGGTGTTAGTAGTCAAACATGAGAAATGTAATCTGACTCTTTACTGCACCACAGAATGTTAATTCTTGGAAACACCTGCGTTTTGGGTTTTAAAGGACCCCAGTTTTCTTTATGGGATTAACTACATTCATTTTCCTGGTGCACACATAGGTCACATTAGACCATATGATTGTTGCAAATGTCTGTGAAATAATATTGAGTTGGCTAAGATAATTTTATGCTACTTCAATGAAAATTAATGTGTGGAAAGGTCTATTTTAAAATATGATTAAGCAACTTTTCTACAAGGCTATTTTCTCAAAGGCAATTGAAATATCATTTTTAGTTTATTGTATTGAAAAATATGTCCTATGGTTCACGTTCAACTATGGTAAAATGACCTTTTGTTTATGTATGTAATTTTTACTTACAGTTTCTTATTCCTTCCACTTATTCTAATCCAGCTTGTCTTATACCTGTCTTTGCTGTGTACATTGCTTCTCAACAGAAGCATTGGCATTACCCATCCAAGTCTTATCGATGGCACAGTTCGAAGAGCTCATGTTCCCCCATACAATGTTGTTCATGAAACCCCTACACAGAAGGCTAGCACTAGTCTAGTCCTTGTTTTTGTCATCATGATGGGTCAGCCATGTAATTAAAGGAATGTGTTGTGTCAAAGAAGCAGCCCCCTAAGGTTTTGTTAGTTGTGGTTGTAACATTTTGCCACAGAGTCAGCAAAGTTAAACAGGTACCTCCAGCTCCCTGCCATGGGGTGAGCACCAGATGTTTACTCTGTAAGTGAGATTTTGGGTTCTATGGTTCTGCTCACCTTGGGTAAGGGTTAAAAGAACACCTAGGTGGGGGTGCATGCTGTCTTCTGTTCCCATAGAGGCCTACTAGCTGCTGGGTCTCCTTTTTCATTAGTGGGTGTCATCAGGACCAACTATTTTTGCTTGACTGCATCTGGGACATTTCTTCAGCTTCCTACCCACGTGTTCCTGCCATTCAGCTTGGGACCATTCACTGTTATTCCCCACGTCCCAAAGGTCTTTATCAGCGCCCAGTCTGAGCTAATACATTGTGACAGGGTGGGTTATAGCATTTGTATCTGTAGCAAGCTCTGAATTAAGAAAGTATTGTCATTTTTTTCCATCTATTATGCAATACTTCTTTGTTAGACAACCCCCTGGGGCTTGTGCAGCTTAGGTGGCAGGCTAGTAGATGTGCCTCAGTGTTACGGCTCAAATTCTCAGCTGTGTGTACAACCCTTCGGGTTACAGTGATGCTCTATGCCACAAGCAGCCAAAATATCAGTGCCTGTAATGCACTAAGTGATAAGGACCATGGTAACTGGCACTCGACATGGCCCAAAGGCCCCACCCACAATCACATAAGCACCGTAAACAGGTAAGCACCATGGGACACCAAATTTATCCCAAACATCCTAATGTCATCACTTTTTTTCCCCCTTTTCCTCTTTTATCTTGAGAGGAGCATAGGGCCACTAGCCTCTAATGGAAACACACAGACCTTGGACCCATTCCTAACCGCCTCACTCAGTCCGAGACATTGGGTCTGCAATGTGCCTTTCTTAAACAAACCCAGCAACTGGGCAGCATAAGACTTCCCTGGCTTATCTTCATATCTTTCCTCTAGATCGGGAGTCTCCCTCTCTGTGGAGGCCTGCATTGATCATGCTGGTTTCCTCTCAGATGCCTCAGGGACCATCTGCATATCTCTTTTCACTTCTCTTTCAGGTGTCTCTTGGTCTGTCTGGGTACCCACTTCCTGAGCTCCCTGCCCTGGAATGAGCACACGAGCTCCGGCAGTCAGGTGATCGTGTGCCTCGCTCGCGTCTCCACATTCATTTCTCTCTGCCTGAATCCATGTAGCCAGCTCGTTCACCTCCACAGGTGTGCGCATGTGACTCGTATCCCTGTACCTTCCAGGCCAGCCTTACTGCCATCAGACAGTTAACGGGGGTGTTACCCCTTCGACTTTGCCAGGGAGCAGTGGTTCTGTCAGACCTGACCCTGCTCCTTATGCTGTTTTGTGAAGCAGTTTCACTGAGCGCTGGGACCAGCTTGTCTGATGCCGGTGAGCCAGAGCACTCACTCGAGTTACATGGAGCAGGTTTATTACTTACAGATACAGGCAGCAAGGGACAACAGAAGACTAGCATTCACTGGGAGCCAGTCCTCAAGGTTCACGAAAGCCACTTGGGCCAGATGGAGTCTCATCTTCACGTTCTCAACTTGCACAGTGGTGGAGGGATCCTGGAGTGCAGTCTGCTCTGAGTTTTATAAAAAAGGGACCGGAGCAGAGTCCCAGCCGTTCTAGCAGTCCCTTCCTCTCTTTTCTCAGGGCGTTGCATTTCCAGACCCCTTATACATTTATTCTCGAAGATTACAAGGAAGAAAGTGAGGAGAACTGGGTCAGTCCAAGGTCTTTCTCCACTTTGTAATCTTGAGACCCTGGTCGAAGATCAGTTGACTGTATATATGGGTTTATGTATGGACTGTTTCTTCTGTTCCATACATCCACCTGTCTGTCTTTATGCCAGGACCATAATGTTTTCATTACTACAGTTTTGTAACATTTTAAAATGAGGAAGTGTGATGCCCTCAGATTTGTACTTCTTTCTAAAATTATTTGGGCTATTAAGAGTCTTTTGTTGGTTCCCTGTGGATTTTAGGGTGTTTTTTGTTTGTTTCTTTTAAAAAAGTTACAGGAATTTTTAAGGAGATTGCATCGAATTTATGAATCCCATTAAGTATTATGGAAATTAAACAATATTAATTTTTCTAATCAATAAATGTAGGATATATTTCTGTTTATATATGTGTACTTAATTTCTTCCATTAATGTTGCATAGTTTTCAGTGTGCAAATTTGTCACCTCATTTATTAAATTTCTTCCTAAGTATTTTACTTTTTTAGGTGCTGTGGAAAATGGAAGTGTTGCCTTAAATTCCTTTTAAAATGGTTTATTTTTAATATAGGGAAATGCAGCTAATTTTTGGTGCTGATTTTGTATTCCGCAAATTTACTCACTTTGTTAGGTCCAGCACTATTTTGGCTGAATTTTTTTTTTTTTTTAGCGTTTTCTACATATAACGTCATAGCATCTACAAACATATAATTTTATTTTCTGATTTGGATGCATTTTATGTCTTATCTAATTGCTCTGTCTGGAACTTCTAGTATTTATATAGCAGAAGTGGTAAAAGTCAGCATTCTTGCAGCATACATATTGTCAAAAGAGTGCAGCACATTGATTAGTTTAAGTATATTGAAAAATCCTTGCATCCCAGGGATAAATAGTAATAGAATATGTATAATCCTTTTAATGTGCTCCCCTTGAATTTGGTTTGCTGGTATGAGGGATCTACAAAAAATTCATGGAAAAGGCATATTATGAAAAAATCATGCATGAATTTCAAAATTATTTTGCACCAAAATAAACTTGTATTGACTTTTTTTTTTTTTTTTTTTTTTTTTTTTTTTTTTTTTTTTTTTT
>RJWJ010035740.1:0-16513 GCA_004363605.1 Indri indri
TCTCTGGTAGTAGATGTACACACAGAAGGTTTCTTATTGCTCAAAGATGTTAATATATGAAAACTGCAAATGGACTTTCACATAATTCAATGCAGTATGAAGTATCTGCAAAAATTTTGATTATGACTTGAGTTTTTGTGCCATTTAAAACTTGAATGTGACCATACACTGACATTGTTATTGAAGATGAACATAATTATAACATGACAACTTTTATTTTTAATTGGAAAGGTAAGTGAAGAACTAATCAAGAAAATCCAGGAGGCTTCCCTCTTTTTCTAAGAACTAGATGTGTTTGGAACCACAGTTGACTTTGATCTGTGCCATTTTGATGCTTCTTTGATGAATCACGTCAAAATGTCTTTTTTGTTCCACTCCCTTTGAGTAACCATGCCATCATTCATCAAAGCTCAGTTGAACTCTGATGTTTTATTCTAAGATATGTGCCCAGATGAGATCTGGATGTTGGATAACTGCCTCCCTTTATTCCAAGGGAGGCATTTGAAATATCTTGAAAAAGAGCTCTGCAACTTGTTTGGTACGGGAAAGCCTCACTAATGAGCAATGACCATTATTCTCTGTGGTATGTACCTTTAAACATTCCATTCCATATCATTAATGTAACAGATTGTGAGGTCCAATTCTACTTATAATTGAAGAAAAATGGCAAGGAGTAACATAGCTCTATTATATGAATCCTGCCCCAATTCATGTGAGGATACTTGATTTGCCTGGAAAAACATCTTGCTTTTATATGTTGGTACATCTTTAATGTAGACTTTCCAGGATGATGCTTTTGGCCCTACACATAGATGAATCCAGCGATATAAGTTAAAGCTGTGATGTTTCATTCTTCTCCTTTCAATAACACAAACATGTCCAGAAGTGCTGCCTCTGAAATACCTTAGAGAACATTTGGACATCTTTTATTAAAGACCAGCAGTCTTGTTCTCTTTTATTAACGCCATGTGATGTTACCATTACCTCTTATCTCTAAATAGTTATAGTCAGATGTGTAATGTTCCCCTTTTCTTCTGAACTCAAAAGCCATGCTTTATATTTACCATGGATTTGTCTCTACTTTTTATAATGTTGGAACTTGGAAAACTGTATCACTCTGTGATACTTGAGAAAAGTTTTTATTCTAATCCATTCTTCAAAAATAAAAACAGCCTTATCCCCTTTCCCCTCCCCCATCATGGATGAAGTAAGCACTTGGATAAACTTGCCCTCTCACTTCCCCTCTAAGAAACATACTGAAAGTTCATTTACTCATTTTGGTGTAACAACCCCAAATTCCTGGATGTTGTGTAAGCACATGAGTACATACCTGTCTGTCATCTCTACTCTGATGGGATTTGTTCTTACAGGTACCCGCTGAGGCTTCCAGCCTCAATGAATATCAAATCCTTTAGATAAGGAATTTTGTGCACTTCTTTTTTTAGTATATTCTGCTCTGATTAGTGAAGCTGTCATTTCTTCTCAACTTACTTTTTTCCGCCAAAATTATGCATTTTGAGCACAAAAAAAAACCTATGAAGTTTGGCAAACAAAAATAGACCTTTTTATTACAATGCATAACATCTCTTAAACAGTAAATGCCAGTGGTCGCAGTATCTATAAAACGTACCTTTTGGTTTTACTTTCAGTTAATTTACCAATTATGAAGATTCTATTGCTTCCATTGTCATGAAAAGTATAATTTTTTTCCTAATTCTTAAATTAAATAGTTGTGCCAAAAAAAGAAGAAGGAGTAGGAGGAGGAATTCAAGAATGAACAGCAGAATCATTTACCCATAACATCCAAATCACCATGTCGGTCTCTTCTACTTTTTATTTTAATTTAGATTTCTGATCATTGCCTTAAAAAAGTTTTTCTATGCTTTCCAATTTTTTAAAAACATCCCCATGAAAGCAAAAATTTCTTTGTATCTAGATTCACTGGGAATCTAATATACACAGTAAATACCTTAGAATATAAATTATTTAAGAATAAATACAGATAAATTTTATTTAAAATCTTTAAGTATTCAATATGTTTTATTTAATATTTTGCTTTAAATGTGAAGTCTTATAGGTCAAAATATGACTTCATGTAGTGGACTATTATTGGAGAGTTTATGTAATGACTGTTAAATTCCTATATTTTCTTAAATTTGCCTGAAATAATAAGTTTTAAGTTTCATCAAAAACAATCATTTGCAACAAGGTAAATCTCATAAGTACATCTATAGCACTTATAACATTCAATTCTTATTTTAAACTCTGGAGAATATTTAAGAAATAAAACATAATTCGCAAAATACTTAAAATATCTTACATATTTTCAAGTACTTTTTCATTTGATTCCATTTTCCTCTTATTTTTTTCCTTTTTCAGTACATTGCCTTTCATTCTTATATAGTAACTATAAGTTTATACAATGTTACAAAATTTTTTTTATGCAATCTTACGTGAAAGTCGAGGGTCACTAAATTAAAAGTCGAAGAGCTTATGGAATAAACACTTTGTTTTATTTAAAGATAAATGCTCATTATTTGCTACATTATCTCCCTTCACTGGAAACCTTTTGGCAACATGAGAAAAAATATCTGTTCAGTTTGGTGACTTCTTATGAAAGTGGAAGAAGTAGAGACAGGGTCTCTTCGGGAGTATTTTTGGAAAACATTTCACAGTACTATTTTTCAGCCCCCCAGCCAGTAATATATTTTTCTTTTTTGTGAAATTTATGGGGATTTGTTAGATGGGTGATTATCTGCATGCCATCACCTCTCTATTTGAGCGACATAAGATGATCACAATATTGTGCTGGTTAAAAAAGACTCGATGTTACCCAGACATCGCTGTTTTTATTTTGAGACAATGTGGCACACCAATGAGATACATTGTATATTATCTCAGCATATAAATGACTTATAATTTGAGAACTTTTTTATGATACATAAAACTTAAATACATAAGTTCCCTTAATTCACTGGCTTCAACATTAGAATTTCGCACACTATAACATAGCAAGATTCTCCACCTAAATTAAATTATAAGTTTAGATATAATTATGAACTATACATTAGAGGAATAAGGTTGTTTCTGATAAATATTGATATTTCGGAAAGGTTATTTTTCATTTATAAAATTAATAAACTTTTAGTAAATAAATATCTAAATGTTCCTAGAATTGGAACACATGCTTTCAATTTAGCATCTGTCACTGTGTTACTCCATTTCACTTCAATACAATTTAAGGTCACTCAGTTTTGATAACTTACAGCAAAGATTGATAACCCTTAATCCTTATTAAGCTTCTTTATTGAACACCATCAAGATTTAATTTTTTTAATCTTACCACTTGGTAGATAAATGGCTTATGAGTCCCTTTCTTTTCTAACTTTTCTAATTAATCTGAATGTCATTTGAGAGGGCAGGGAATAGAAGAATTGGAAAAAAGTCCTGCAAGCTAACTCTTACAAATATGTATTTTATCAATGTCAACTCCCAGATAATGCCATCTGTGTTAATCCCTAACCCTCTCTACTACCGTGCTTCACGTTGTCTTTCGCTTTGATTTATCAGACAGCTGACCCTGGCCTAACCCTGTCAGCTTTACTTCAGAGGCAGTCTCACAGAAGATAGTCCTCTGATCTGACAAATTGATTGGCTACAAGGAGGTTTAACGGGAAAGGGATCTCCCTAACAAGTGATAAAGCCCTTTTTTTTCATTCTCAGCTTCCAGCTTTGAGTATGTGGGCAGAATTTACAAAATGCCCAACAGAAGAAGAAAACATTGTGAGCAATTTGGAAAGCTAAATACAAAGGAATGCAGGAAAAGGGACACAGCTTTCTGTTTAATGATAAGTCTGGCAGTATCAGCAACTATATTTTATTTAAAAGCTTTAAGTGGAGGCTAATTGAAAATGATCATCCTAATTAGACAACAAATATTAAAATTCTCTTAGTGTTTCCTAGCTGACTTTAACTAGGGCATAATAGTTAGGTATGAGGGTAATAAAGTACAATCTATAGAAAAGCTGTTAGATTAAGGGAGAGTTTGACACGATATCTTTTCTCTGATGAAGCTGATGAGTAACTTTTATCCATGAAGCTTTGATTCTTGTCTCATAATTTTGCTATTATCAATTGATACTCCAGTACATTTTTATCCAAAGGGTGTATGTCATTTGTGGTTGCATTTCAATCAGGTTTCAAAAAATGGAAAAATAGAATTAAATTTATTTTTGAAACATCCAGAAAAAATACTAAAAAGCCAATGTAATAAAGATCTATTCTCTAAAATACTTCACAATTTTAGTTGTACTATGCTACAAAATTAGGGTTGTTTCCACCATTTTTTCCTTTATATTTCTTTCATGCTTTCCTTCTACTTCATGTTTTTTTCCTCTTATCATTGCACTTTTTTATTTTTTCTATAGTTTCGCTCCATAAAAGGTATGTACTAAATAAACATCAGCCTATATAACCCTTTTATTCCTGGAGATATTCATGATGGCACATCTCCTTCTCATAATGTATTTCAAAACCAAAGTCCAGGATGGAGAAATGGATTTCACAGTTTGATGGAAAGGGCTGCAACACTGATTCAACATGGAGAGGCAAGATAATATATTAATATATCTTCAGTCCTCACTTTTGCCTGGAATGGGGATGTGGATTCTGGAGGAAAGAAAACTTGATATCAGACAGATAAAAATTATTCATAATGGTAACATCAAAATTGGGAGTTCGACTGTACAGCAGCAAGGATCAGTGATAACCCTTATCCTCTCACATTCCTGGCAATCGCGTTAGCCACATGATAGTTTTTTTGTTTCATTCTGTTTTTGCCAAAATTATCCAAAATATGTGTGCATTATTTGTAGATTTCTAGTTAGATGTTTTAAGATGAGAACAAGGCAATAAAGACTCTAAATTAACAGACTCTCACTTTAAGGTTAGGTATCTGGGATGATGTCGGAGGCGTTTTCCAAGAGTGAATACGGACCCATTACATGGGAGGACACAATTTTATCTTTTCAGTGACTGTGTTAATTATATTTCTGAACAGGTTAAGAACTATTAAAAATAAACAACTAATAAAAAATCCCGCTAATCATGGTATCTAGCATTGTCTTGAGTATAGTAATTTTTCAAGATTGCCAATAACTAAAATATAAAATTTTGTATCTCCTTCAAGTCAGATATGAGAGTCTAAGATCAGAAAAATTGATATGGGCACTTTCAATCTATATTCTAACTTAAATATCTAGACAACTTACTATTGTTAATTCAATAGTTATGTTTTTAAAATATATTTTATTTTATCTCATTTTAACACATGATTTCCCCTGTATTGTTTTCTCACAAATGTTCATCATTTTTTTAAAAGTATCAAATATTTATAACTATTTATAACTATTTTTAGCTTTGTTAAATTAATTGCCACTTCCAGGAAAATATTAATAATGTAATATCTTCATAACTTTAATTTTTAATTACCTAATATTATGTTAGTCATAATGTTTTCTTGTTAAGTGTGATGCTGAATATTGATTTAATAAAGGGAAAAGAATAATGTGATAAAAATTAAGCAAGCAAAAGGAAAGATGATCTCATCAATAATATAACCTAGAATTAAGGAAATGTTTAATTATGTTTATTATTTTGAAATACTTATGTATCAAAAAAAGAAAAGAAAATATACTATACCTAGTAGAATATGACCCCTCAACTTACTTTGTAGGTAACAACTCAGGTTAGATTTTGTCATTTTCTTTGCTATATTAGATGGAGTTATTTAGTCCAATGTTCATAGGTGGAGGATTGGGGAAAAGGATAAAACTAGGTTAGTAACCCAAGAGTGCTTGTGCTGCTAGAGTCCTTGCCTGCTGAATATCTCCACTTCATGTGGGTGGAAATTTCACCAAGGACCTCATCATTTGACCTCAGTTACTATGGAAGTGGAAATTACCATTTTCTGCCTCCAACAACCAGTTGCCCAAAGGTATCTATAGTCTGTGTGTTCCCTCCCAAAATAATGACCAAAGCAAAGGATCTTTGGACATATGGTATTTGGGGAGAATTCCCATACATGTACTTTGGACTTGAAAAGGACAAATTATAACACTCTACGCTGATATGGTGAGAAATGGTCAATTCTGTTAATTATCTACAATGTTTCAGAAACAAGTATTGTTGCCGGGTGCGGTGGCTCATGCCTGTAATCCTAGCAGTCTGGGAGGCTGAGGCGGGTGGATCGTTTGAGCTCAGGAGTTCGAGACTAGCCTGAGCAAGAGTGAGACCCCGTCTCTACTATAAATAGAAAGAAATTAGCTGGACAACTAAAAATATATAGAAAAAATTAGCCGAGCATGGTGGTGCATGCCTGTAATCCCAGCTACTCGGGAGGCTGAGGCAGAAGGATTGCTTGAGCCCAGGAGTTTGAGGTTGCTGTGAGCTAAGCTGACGCCATGACACTCTAGCCCATGTCTGAAAAAAAAAAAAAGAAAAAAAAAGAAACAAGTATTTTTTTGTTGTTTGTTTGTTTTATTTAATAATGACAAAAAATTGATGAAAGAGTAAACCTTAATTTTCAGGGCAATTAATTAACTTGGAATAACATATTCTTCAAGAATATTTTTTAATGAGGAGCTGTTGTGTTCAAATTTAGCTATAATTTGTTTCTGTCTTTGGGGCTATCTAACTGAACATTTGATTGCTTCCTTTTTGACTTCTTCCATTTCTCAGCTCTTGCTTCTGGTTCAAAACCAGTGTGCACCTGATATTTCTAGCTAAAGCGTTCTCCCATTCCTCATCTTTCATAAAATGAGTACATCCATTTTTTTTTCTAGCAACCCTCTCACTCTCAATTTCAAAATTGTTCTAGGTAAAAGTAACAATAATATTATTAATAACAATAATATTATTAATAAAAAGAGTGAATATTCCCTTTATGTTATTTTAATTTAGCATTTAGCTAAGACCCAGAAACCCTGATGTACTATCTGATCATGCAACTCCTTTTTGTTTCTGGATTCAACTGGAGACATTTGAATATGGCAGTCTTAACAAATGTGCTCTGAGAAAGACATTAAAATAGTACCATGGCTTGTCAAATAACATTATTGGAAATACCGCAAAATCCCAAAATAAAGTACTATATTTCCCTCTTTAAATTTTTGAGTAGGCTATATGTCAAGTCACATTTCTGTATGTAGCAAAGGATGGAGTATCTCTAGATTTAGTAAGAAAGTCTGAAAGATTTGTTCATTGACAACCTTTTTTTTGGGAAAAAACTTCCATACATAAATCATAAAAGTAGCTCAAACTTCTAATAGTATTTTTAATTTGAAAATATGTTTAGTACATATTTTTTATGAAGATACAACATTTTTTATTTCCTTTAATGGAAAATGCAATGACCCACTTTTTAAAAAGTATCTGTTAACCACTTTAAGAGCGCAGATATCAAAAGCACATTGATTATTAAAGGTAAATTCTGAAACATTTTTCATACAGCTAATTTTTAAAAGTACTTTCCTTTTAATATACTTACAACATTTAAAGTTTTCATTTTATAAGCCACATATTTTTGTTTCTATCTGATTTCAGTGCTGTAATACATCATGTTGAATCATTCAGTCATGCTGGTTTTGATCCACATGGCTTGAACATGGTTTTCAAGCCAGTTGAGCTATTTTTAGCACAGCATGAAAGAAGAATTTTCACTTTCATCCAAGCCATTTGCTTCACGTAATGTCAATGTATACATGACAGAGTTTGTAGAGATTTTGCCAAGTATGCTATGATACACAATAAAGAAAGAGAAAGTACAAAATTAGTCTGTTTTTGAGTTAAAATTATTCCACCTAAGAAAGTGTTTTCAAGTAGTAATTCCTGAACATTTTTTAGATAGAGCTGCATTCAATAATTTTGTGTAGGTTTAATAATATTTATTTGTACTGCTGCAACTGGATGAGTGTTTAAATAGGAATGGATTTATTTCTGTGGTTCTTCATTATCTTTCAGGTGTACATAAGAATGTATTAATGATAAAACTAATTCTTTATAATGGCGGTGTTAAATGTATAAATTTGTTCCCTCTATCTAAAATCAATCTTGATATCACCATTTTCACATTTCACTGGAGGGGAAAACATAAACAGCTCTGCTATCCAGAGTTTTGCCATGAAATGTTTCCTAACAAGCATCGCCATGTCAAACATAAGTGGGTTGGCGTTAGAAGATTAGTCAAACAGCTCTACTATTTACCTGTGAAAATTGAGGTCTCGAGTTCATATAACTAAATGAATTCCCTTACAAAGTATTTCTCTGAGTTGTTAAGTTTTAACTAAATGGGCCTTTTCAGAAACAAAAGAGCATGTTTTTGACTTAACTCATTGCTATGGTTTGAATGTGTCCCCCAAAATTTATGTGTTGGAAACTTAATCCCAGTGCAACAATATTAAGAGGTGGAACCTTCAAGAGGTGATTAGGTCATGAGGGCTCTGATTAATACCATTGTTGCAGGAGTGGGTTAGAAATTGTGGGAATGGATTCCGGAAAAAAGGATAAATTTACCCCCCTTTTGTCTCTCTCTCTCTTGCCCTCTCTCACCCTCTCACCTTCTACCACAGGATGGCAAGTTTTCTTCACATATAACTGACAACTTTAGATTTCTGATTAACTTATCGACATCTACAAAATTATCATTTTTAGTCATGCTTGAAAGTTATGGTGAGGACACTTTTATATGTGCTGGTATCTTCATATAAACAGTTTATTTTAATTAATTTTTTACTTATTCTGATAGATTCTGCTTTCTATAGTAAAATGAAAGCAAATAGTATAGTTCATCTTGGCTTTATGAAGGCATCTCACTAGATACCTGTTTCCTATAAAAAACAGATATAAATCTCTTCTATTCTTAACAATGTTCAGGAAATGAGAATCACTTATTACTCTTCTCAATAAATACATACAGATTTCCAGAGAATCTTCTTTTAATGAAATCGTACAAGAACAAGACTTATTATATATAATAAGATATCTCTGTCACCAGTTAAACATCACATAAACTATTTGTTAATAAATTAAGCAGCCTTAATTTTTCTGTCATCACAATTCAAGTAGAAGCATGGTGACTAGCTCTCTAAAAAAAGCACATATTCAATTTAAAGTCATCATGTGACTAGTTCTCCCTTAGGCAATACAATGGTCAACTAAATGCTAAATACAGTGGAGTGTTGTGGGAACAAGTAAGAGTAGAAAATAATCGTAGTTAAAAGACAGAGACAGTGTTTTAAAGATAGATTCAACACCTTTAAGTTTCTCAAAGGTGAGAGAATGACTTGATGTCATAACCAATAGCATGGCTGAAAGCACAGCTGGGTCCAGCAAAATGGTATCAATAAGGAATAAAATTAATAACACAGAGACAACACTAGAAGAAATGCATATGGCCTCCTCAACAATTATACAAAGTCCACTGATTCTGCGTAAAAAATCACAAGCAATTTTTCTGCATACTCTTACTAAGGAATATATCACTCAGCTATGACCTTTTAATGGAATTGTGATAAAATTGTAAAGCAGACATCGAACTTCTTTCAAAGTCATAAATGCTTTTCCTTCAGGAAAAAATCACAACTTATAGCACTATTGTTATGAAGTCATTTTGCCCTTAGCATTTACCAAATTATGCTGTATTTTTAAATACTAGCACAACATTGGGGAAGGCAATAGGCCACAGTCAGGCTGCTTTGGTGTCATTCTAGGTTTCACCTCTATCTAGTTGTCTGAACTAGGACAAGTGAATAAAATGCTCTAACATTCATTTCTTCATTCTAGTGAAACTTAGGTAAAGATTGAATGGAATTAATTAGGTAGTGTGCTCCCAGGAAATGATGAAAATTTATATAAAGAGTGTCCATCATTACAAATGTTTCTTTTATGTAGAAAAACGTGCACATATTACATAAACACAAACTTGTTTAACTTATCTTTTTTAAGTTTCCTTTTTTGTTTATTATCTCCTTTAGGTTTCCCCAGATAACATTTAATAATAGTGTATATCCACCATATATTTTCTTCATTGACATATAGGTCTGCAGAGAATTATATTCACATACACCTATACATACATTGTTTTTAAGTTTTATTAATACAAAGGTTAGAATTGTGTTATTTTCATTATGCTACTATTTTTTACTCAAAAATAACTTCAAGAAATTCCTCTGAGTCATCAGAGATAGCTCTGAAGAAGCTCAGGAAATTTCACCCCAAAATATGACTCCTTAATATAAAGTATATTTTGAATCGCAGGCCCCAAGAAATCAACACAGCACTGGAGGGGACTTTCCCTCTATCTGAATAATCTGGACTGACCTGATCAAAACATCAAAAGGGGAATTGACTACCCTTTCTCTCCCTGTTATCTCAATATATTGCAGAATGCAACCAGACCTAGCCCAAGTGATTTAAAACATAATACTTGTCTCTCAGGTTAATTTATAAGTCAATCTGTTTTCCCCATCCATTCATCCTCCCTAGCCACCATCTAGCCCCTAACAGAATTATATATACTCCTTATTTCCCCCCTCCTCTCTAAAAGGTATGTAAAAAATATCTGAACTTCATTGGGATATTGGGTACTCACTGTGTTATTCTCCCCATGTGCACAGAAAATAAACCTTTCTCTTATTAATCTGCCTTAATTGTGAGTTGATCTTTTAGCGAACCTTTGGGGGAAAGGGCAAGTTTCCCCTCACCCCTATAGCTCTTATACCTTATTTTAGTAACTATACAACAGTTTCTATAATGTACATAATTAGTCCAACATTAAAGCCTGAGCTTTCACTGGTTTTTAGATTACTTCCCTATTATACTAAAACATTTTAATTTTAATAATTTTTGCTTTTATTTACTTGTATAATACCAGGTTTAGAATTTGTGTGTTGAAATATGCCTGCTTATTTAGTTTTAACTGATATTCCCAGTTTATAGACGATACTAGAATGTAAGCTCCACAAGAAGCTTTGTTGCTATTCACCATTATATCCTAAGTATGGAGAAGAGCACCTGGGATTTTTTTGTTATTGTCTAACAACGTATCAAAATGCTTGAAAGAGTGCTTATAATTTATTATGCTTGATTTGTATTTCTGGAATAAATGAACAAACATAATATTTTCTATTTCTATGACCAATGTGCTAGAGTGTCTTCTTCTTCACAATCCTACCACCAGTACATTTCATAACTTTTTTTTAAATTAAAAAAGAATTTATGAATCTAAATGCATAAAGTCTACCTTATTGTATTTAAATTATATTTTCTTACTTTTTTCCCCAAGATGGCTTGCTAGAGGCTTTTCTTGTCCATCTTATACACTTAGAAGAACCCAAACCACACTTTGACCATATTATCCAAGAAGGAACATGGGAGTTCAACAGAAAAATGAAAGAACCCTCCAGAATCTGGGAAGGTGAAGAAGGGCAGGCAGCTCATGTGATCAGTATTGGCTGAAAACCAGGAGTAGATACCCAAAACAGGAAAGGGTGAATGTTTTCCTGTGGTCCACTTTCCCACCAGAGATTTGTGTCATCCAGGCCACAGGAGTGCACATTGACCCTCCCAAGCTCTGGATCTAACTTGGGGAATGCCTGGGAGACTATGCGAAGGGAAAACACTAGGAAGTGTTTTAAACACTCCTCCAGACCCCAGCCCTTACAGTAGGTCACCATTCTTGATCTTAACTCTTAGCATGCTGTGCATGGTCCTGGGATGCAGAGGCAGGAACAGTCTTTTGCATTAGACACACTTAAGCAGGGATTTGGGGAATGGAAGCTTGTACCGAGGGTCTCCTACAGCCTGAACTGAAAAATGACTTTGCCATGGGCTCCAGCCCCTGGTGGTGGAACTGCTCCCCCCTACCCAGGACATAAGCAGGAGGAGAGCTGCTGCAGAGATTTGGTATTGTGCCAGTCAGTGACTCCTACAACCCAGGGCTGTATTGCAGACTAGAGGCAAACTGCGGTGACTAGTGAATAGGCAGATTGACTGAAACAGTCAGGAAAGGGGAGTGAGCCCTGCCAGGACTGAGATGTTAGAAGGAAGCAGGTCCCACTCCCACTAGCCAAGTCTGTGCCATTGAGACTGCCCATCCCACCCTCCTTCCCTCCTGGTACTGAGACCTTGACACAGTGATGGCTGCCCCTTGCTTAGACATTTCATTAGGGGCCTGGGGACTGCCCCACCATCCCTGTCAGGTCTGGTAAATGCAACCACCACAGGGGGCCCTGAGTACAGGCTTACCCTATCTAGCTTTGCTGTACTTCAACTCACTCCCTGCGGCAGAGCATGGGGTTCAGGCCCCCAGGGGTTCCAAAGTTCAATCTACTACCTAGGACATCCAAACATTTCTCCTGGGTGTCAAAGGTCAGTCATAAATGCTACCACTATATCCAGAGCTGGTTTTTACCTGCAAGCACCACCAGCTAGCTTTGAGGCTGGCCCACACAGCCCATTGTAACAACTCTTAACAAAAGAACACAGCACTCAGGAATGAGAAAAGCTTCTCACAGCCATTGCTACTCCCATTGTCCATACCACCCCAGCTCACCCCTTCACTCACCCAGTATATCAGTACAAATGGCATTCAAGAAGGCTATTTATAGCCAACAAAATCATACAGCATTTTCGCCACTGCACACACTCAGAAGCAAAGCCAGAGGCCCTATTCAACATACATCATAGTTGCATCTTCAAGAAAAAGTCATCCCCCAAATGAAAATAAATTGAAAAATAGGAAGTGACTGTTTCTTCAGATATATGGAAATAATCATAAACATAGAGGAAACATGAAAAAGTGAGATATTATGACACCCCTAGGAACACAATAATTCTGTAGCAATCTATCCTAACCAAAAGGAAATCCTCATAATGCTAGATGAAGATTAAACATATTGATTTGTAACAAGTACAATGAGATGCAAGAAATACTTCAAGACCAATATAAAGAAATCAGAAAATCAATTCAGGATACAAACAAGAAATTTGCCAAGGAGACAGATATCTTAAAAAAAAAAAAAAAAAAAAAAAAAAAAAAAAAAAAAAAAAAAAAAAAAAAAAAAAAAAAAAAAAAAAAAAAAAAAAAAAAAAAAAAAAAAAAACCTAAAATCTGGAACTAAAAAATTAATTGAAGGATTTACAGAATACATTCAAAATCTTTAATAATAGACTAGACTAAGCAGAAGAAAGAATCTCAGAATTTGAAGGCAGGTTTTTTGAAAAATTCTAATCAGACAAAAATAAAGAAAAAGAATAAAAAAGAATGAACAAAGTCTTCCAGATGTTTGGGACTACATAAAGTGACAAAACCTACAAATTATGAGTAATTTAGAGGAGGAATAAGGTTAAAAATTTAGAAAATTCTTTTAAGGAAATAATTGATGAAAACTTTCCATGTCTAGCAAGAGAATTAGACATTTAGATACAGGAGGCCCAGTTATCCCCAGGCAAATATATCATAAAAAATTTACCATGGCATATTATCATCAGACTACCTAAAGTTAAAGTGAAGAAAATAATTTTAAAGTCAGCAAGAGAAAAGCACCTAGTTACCTGAAAAAGGAAACTCCATCATTCTAACAGCAGACTTTTTAGTAGAAACCTTAAGGACCAGAAAAGAAGGAGATGGCATTTTCACAGTGCTGCTTGAAAAAAAAATGTTAGTCTAGAACCTTATATCCAGTAAGATTAAGTTTCATAAATGAAGGAGAAATAATATCTTTCTCAAACAAGAGAATGCTGAAGGAATTGTGACCACTAGAACCATTCTAGAAGAAATTATCAAAAGAATCCTAGACATGGAAATGAGAGATTGATATTCAGCATCATAAAAACAAACCAAAGTATAAAATTCAGAGGACTTATTAAACAATCACATAAATGAGAAAGAGAAAGGAATCAAATGACAACACAACAGAATTCCACCAAATTGCAAAGACAGAGAAAAAGAAAGAAATGAAGAATTTATAAATCAACTAGAAAAGAATTAGCAATCAGATAGGAACCAATCCTCACATATCAATATTAACACTGTAAGTTGACTGAATGTTCCACTTAAAAGATATATATTGGAGAAATAGATTTGTTTTTAAAATGATCCAACTATATGCAGTTTACCTTACATGTCAGGACACACATAGACTGAATGTAAAAGGGTAGAAAAAGATATGCCATGAAAATGTTGAAAAACGGTAAAGACTGTTTTTAATTTAAAAATCTGTTTTAGAGAGGGGAGGAGGGGATGGGTATATTCACACCTAATGGGTGCAGTGCACACTGTGTGGGGGATGGGCACACTTGTAGCTCACTCAGACAGTGAAAGGCAATTTATGTAACCTAAACCTTTGTACCCCCGTGATATTCTGAAATTAAAAAAAATTAAAAACAGTAAAGAAAAGACAAAGAAGGTTATTATGTGATGATAAAGGGATCAATTCAACAAGAGCATATCACAATCTAAATATATATGCACCTAACACCAGAGCACTGAGATTCATAAAACGAATACTACCAGACCTAAAGAAAAAAATGTATGACAATACAATGACAGTGGGGTATTTCAATACTCCACTCAGAGCATTAGACAGATTATTGAAATGGAAAATAAACAAAGAAATGTTGGACTTAAATTGGACTTCAGACCAAATGGACTTAACAAACATTTACAGAACATTGTACTGACAACTACGTAATATGCATTCTTCTCATCAGCACGTGGAACATTATCCAGGATAGACCATATGTGAGGCCATCAGACAATTTTCAATAAATTTAAAGCTATCAAATCATATCAAGTATTTTCTCAGACCACAGAGGAAAAAAACTAAAAATCAACATGAAGAAAAACTTTGGAAACTCTACAAATACATGGAAATGAAACTATGTGCTGCAAAATAATCATTGGGCCAATAAAAAAATTAAAATAATAATTTTAAAACCTTTTGAAACAAAAACGGAAGCACAACATACCCAAACTCATGGGATACAGCAAAAATAGTGCCCAGAGATAAGTTTGTAGCATTAAATGCCTACATCAATAAAGTAGGAAGATTATAAATTAACAACCTAGCATCACACCTCAAGGAGCTAAAAAAATAAGAATAAACCAAACACAAAGTTAGCAGAACCAAAGAAATAACGAAGAACAGAGCAGAACTAAATCGTACTGAGACCGAAAAAAGAAAAAAAAGGATCAATAACACGAAAACTTGCTTTTTCTCAAAGATAAACAAAATTGATAAACAGCTAGCTAGACTAATCAAGAAAAGAAGAGAGAAGGTCCAAATAAACAAAGCCATGAATGAAAAATGAGGCATGACAACTGATAAAATAGAAAGACAAAAGATCATCAGAGACTATTATGAACAACAATATGCTCACAAACTAGAAAACCTAGTGGAAATGGATAAATTTCAAAATTATTTTATTTTAATTAATTTAATTTAAATTTGAAAACTGAAGTATAAAAGAATTTTGTTGTTGATAAACATGACTTTATTGCTTTGATATAGCTACATTTTACTTTAATCGTTATGTGGTGTCATATTTACTAGTTGTCTTGCAATGCATGTGTCAGGTGCATATAGGAGGGCTGTCTGGAGGGTATCTAGCCATGTAACCATTCTCATTATATTAACAATGGCTGGATTACTTCTGGACAGCCCTTGTACATTATATAATTTCTAGCATTACACATAAAGACCCTTCTGGTACGTATCATTGTGTCGATTTAATTTGAATGAATCTTTCCAATACAATGATTTAACATTGTACTGTGCTTATTTGAATATTTCATGTAGACTGCACAGATTAGATATCTATGTAAATTGTTACATTGGAATAAAGAGAGGCGATTGTAAATACTAATTATTTTACAGGGGTTTATGATGCTTATTATTTTAATTATAATTAATTTATTTTTCCTATTAAAGTAAATAAGTGAGGACAGATATGTTAATTTAAAGCAAAACGTTACTTCTGATACTGAATTGAGTCAGGGTACAAAAGCTAGTGCATTTTCTTATTGATTTTTTTTAAGTTCTAGATAGATTCTAGTTATTAGCCCTTTGTCAGATGTGTAGAGAGCAAATATTTGTTCCCATTCTGTGGGCTGTCTATTCACTCTAGTGATAGTTTCCTTGGCAGTACAGAAGCTTTTTAATTTGATTAGATCCCACTTATTTATTTTTGTTGCTGTGGCAATTGCTTTGGGGTTCTTCTTCAAGAATTCCTTGCCTAGGCCGATGTCTGAAAGGATCTTCCCAACATCTTCATTTAGAATTCTTAAGGTTTCATGCCTTAAGTTTAAGTCTGTTATCCATCTTGAATTGATTTTTGTGAGAGGTGAGAGGTGGGGGTCCAGTTTCAATCTTCTGCATGTGGCTATCCAGTTTTCCCAGCACAATTTATTGAAAAGAGATTCTTTTCCCCAGTGTATGCTTTTGTCAGCTTTGTC
>RJWJ010035741.1:0-16462 GCA_004363605.1 Indri indri
AGGTCAGGAGTTCGAGACCAGCCTGAGCAAGAGTGAGACCCCGTCTCTACTAAAAATAGAAAGAAATTATTTGGACAACTAAAAATCTATATAGAAAAAATTAGCCGGGCATGGTGGCGCATGTCTGTAGTCCCAGCTACTCGGGAGGCTGAGGCAGTAGGATTGCTCGAGCCCAGGAGTTTGAGGTTGCTGTGAGCTAGGCTGACGCCACGGCACTCTACTCCAGGCAACAGTGAGACTCTGTCTCAAAAAAAAAAAAAAAAAAAAATGGATGAAGAGAGATCTGGAAGCATCCCATTCTTTTTCCTTATTGTTCCTAAACCTACCTATTCTAGAACACGCCTGATGAAACAGAGAAGGAACTGGCCTCCCATGGTCCCTTTGGCAGTTTCCCTTGCTGAACACCAGGACCGTTGTCTCATTTGATCCTTCCAAAATTCCTGTGAGGTAGGTAGAATTCAGACTTCTTAGTTATAGTCAACTGGGTTTTTTGTTTTTGTTTTAATCAGAATTAGTTCTCCTAGGTAGTTTGTTAGGATCAAGTGCTATACCTGGTGCCTTTAGCCTGATAGTACTATATAAGTTACCTGATCTATAGTAGAAGATTTAATTGGTTCTTTGGTAGCATAGCATCATATATGTTCATTCATACTCTCATTCTCAGATCCTCTTTGGAAATCAACTCCAGCTATTGTAAAACTGTAAGGGGTGGAAGTAATTGAATTCTCTGAGCTCTAACTCCTAAGGGAGAATTTGTACTGTGTTATTACTGATGACATATCTTACATCTCAGCATCAGGCTTAGTGCATAATAAATATTTGTTGAAACAATGACTTTACGAATCCATTAGAATCAGGGGTTTTTTTAGTTTAGTTTAGTTTAGTTTAGTTTAGTTTTGTTTTGTTTTGTTTGAGACAGAGTGTCACTCTGTTGCCTGGGCTAGACTGCCGTGGTGTCAGCCTAGCTCACAGCAACGTCAAACTTCTGGGTTCAAGCGATCCTACTGCCTCAGCCTCCCGAGTAGCTGGGACTACAGGCATGCACCACCATGCCCGGCTAATTTTTTTTTCTATATATATTTTCAGTTGTCCAGCTAATTTCTTTCTATTTTTTCAGGAGAGACGGGGCCTTGCTCTTGCTCAGGCTGGTCTTGAACTCCTAAGCTCAAACGATCCACCTGCCTTGGCCTCCCAGAGTGCTAGGATTACAGGCCCACCACGCCTGGCCTGAATCAGTATAAAAGATAGTGTGAATCACTTGCCTGTGTTCTCCTTATATTGCTTGTAGAACATTTACCTTGAATTTTGAAACCTTTTTATTATGGAAAATTTAAATCTCATAAAAGTAGAAAGAATAGTATGACAATCTGCACACACAGAAGATTATTTTAAAACACATCCCAGGTATTTCATTCGTATTTCAGAATATATCATTAAAGATATTTTCTATTTTTTAATAAACTTTTTAAGAATAATTTTAGCTTTCCAGAATAGTTGTAGAAATAGTACAGAGAGTTCCTGTATACCCTTCACCCGTTTTCTCATCTTACCATCTTATATGACCATGGCACATTCATCAAGATTAAGAAACCAACATTGGTACATTCAAATTTCACCAGTTTTTACACTAATGTCTTTTTCTGTTCCAAGATTTAATCCAGGATACTGCATTATTTCATTTCATTTACCCTGAATTTTAAAGTGTTATTTTCCCTTTTAAATCTCCTAGAAAAGGCATATGGAAGGAGCATTTCTCTTTGCTGTTCTCCTACATTTCAAGCACATCTACCTCTACGTAGCACCAGCTTATGGTGTATATCTGCTACGATCTTACTGTTTCACTGCAAATAAACCAGGCAAGTTTTAGTGATAATAGCAAAACATTTTTTGTTTTCTTCTTTACTGTATTGACTTGGTAGTTTGCTTGATAAGAGGATTTTATGAAGTACAACAAGTATCTCTTGGCTGCTGATCCTATAAACCCTTTACCCATTCTGACTTTGCTCTTGCCACATCATAAAGATTATTGTACTATTGGGGGATACGTCTAGTTTTAGCACATCTAGGTTATGGCTTTCCATGCTCCTAGTTAACAATGTTCCTTTTCTGTAGATGGGTCTATTCGATGGAACCGTTTCAGCTTTGTTCGTGTTATTTCCCTGGGACTGGTTGTTTTCCTAGTTTCTGCTCTTTCGTTGGGTCCTTTCCTAGCCTTGGTAAGCCTTTTTTTTTTAAGTAATACATGTTTTTTGCTAGTGTTTGCAAAAAATAAAGCCAGGCATATATGAAATAACCAAAAGCTACTTTTTTCTTACTCCTCCTACCCAATATGACACCCCAAAGATAGGGTAGTATTTTTCATACATTCCTGTGCATATTCAAATATGTACATGTATATGTTTTACTCTACATTACACACAGAGACACATACAGAATTGATCCTCATTATTGGTGTATTCTGTATTTGCAAATTTACCTACTTGATAAAATGTATTTGCAGCCTCCAAAATCAATAATTTTGCAGTCTTCCACAGCAAACATTCTAAAGTGCCTAGAATGTAACATGTTCAAATGTTTATCTTTTTTCCCCTTCTTCCCCACCCTGAAATCAACTAATTAATTTTAATTCCTACTAAAACTGAAAAACCCCACATCTTTTGTTGTCTTCCCTGCTCTCCTCTTCACTCTAGTAGACTTGGATGAGCTGCAGTGCTCTCCTTTGCACCTTGTAAATTCGTCCATTATTATACTTACAGCATAATAGTATGGACTGGTACTCAAAGTATTTTTATGTATCTTGTCCCACTGGACAGTTGACAAGGTTAGATAAAAAGAGATTCTGTGAACTGCTCAGGATTATGTAACTGCTTACTTGAAGGAATAAAGACTGGAACCCAGACCTTATAACTTTCTACACACTATGCCATCGACAGTTCCCCTAGTTCTCTTTTTGAATTTGAAAAAGATTGATGACCGTTTAATCAGTTTCATTTCTCTTTTCAACAGAATCAACTGCCTCAAGTCTTTTCCCGACTGTTTCCTTTCAAGAGGGGCCTCTGCCATGCATACTGGGCTCCAAACTTCTGGGCTTTGTACAATGCTTTGGACAAAGTACTGTCTGTCATTGGTATGGTAGCAAGCCTTTTTACTCAGACTATGAATATTGAAAGGACTGATCACATGGAGAAATGGAAAAACCTGCTTTGTGTTTTGAATGTGGCCACATTGCTTGTTCTCCAGTCCTGCATTTCAGCTTTCAGGATGAACAAGGGGAGCCATTCTTGGGACCGAGGCTTTAGTGCAGTAAATAGACTGTTTTCCTTATAAAAGCTCCTTGTGGCAATGAGGATATTGATCCTTTCCTTGGAAAAACATAAAATATTTAGACACTTTTTAAAGGTAATTTTTGCCTTAAGTAAAACATTCTGTAGTTAATGCTACTTTTAAACTTAAATATGTGAAGAAGCAAGAAAGAAAATATATAACTCTGGGTATTAAACCAATAAGGAAAATGATAAGCACACATTTTAGAAGAAATTAAAGACCTAGGCTATGCTTTTTCTTGTTTTTAAAGAGACAGGGTCTTGTGTTGCCCAGGCTTGAGTGCAGTGGCATGATCATAGCTCACTGCAGCCTCAAACTCCTGAGCTCCAGTGATCCTTCCACCTCAGCCTCCCAAGTAGCTGGGACTATAGGCACACACCTAATTTTTTAATTTTTTTGTAGAAACAGCTAGAATTAACAGGTGTGACCCACCATGCCCAGCCAGGCTATGCTTTTTTAAGTTTAGGCTGTAATGAAAAATAATTTATGCCTTGAGATCATTCTACTAAAAATAACTCACAGTCTCTCATTTGTGAATAAATGGCTGGATCAGGAGTGGTAGTCAGCAAACTTTTTCTGTAACTGGCCAGATAGTATTTTAGGCTGTGCAGGCCACACACATGATAAGTGGGTAACTGTTTGTTTGTTTGTTTACAACCTTTTAAAAATGTAAGAACCATTCATAGTTTCAGTGCTATGCAAAAACAGGGTGCAGGCTAGATTTGGCCCTTGGGATTATAGTTCGTTGACTCATCATTTAGAGTCTGATGACTTGGTTTGGAGGCCCACCTGCATAAATTGCTGGCTTTGCGACATTGGCAAGTCATTTGACTACTCTAGTCTTACTTTCCTCATTAAGGGAATACTAGTACTTTACCTGTTCCCATGCAGTGTGTTGTAAGGAACAAAAGCAAGAATAAAGAGGTACTAGATTATCTGTAGCAGGACTTTGGAGCCAGGCAGATCTGAGTTCAGTTCTACCACCTATTAATTGTGTGACATTGGGAAAGTTACTCCATCTCTGTGCCTCAGGGGGCTAAAAGTAGTAGGTACAGAGCCCTTGGCACATGTTAGATGCTTAAAGTGTGGTGGCTGCTACTACTGTTTTTGATACATACTTGTAGGAAATCATGATTTGGTATTATCCCTCACTGTGAATCCAGCCTTGATGTACATGGCTTTCTTACAAGGTAATTTCTAAAATTTATATTTCAGAAAAGCTTTAAACAGCCAACATAGTATGAGGTACAAGGGCCAATTGCCTTGTCTGATTCAGGAAACTGTACCATCACTTGTATATCTTCCTCTTTGAAGATGTCTTACATGGAAAGTCAGTGGCAGGATTAGGCACCTGTGTTTCAGAGAGACAGTTGTTAGCTTTAAGAGAGAATCAGCAGGCTGGAGGGGAAAAGGAAAAAGGTGAATAAATAAAAATATTTTGGTAGTCTACACCTTTCCCACATTGCACTGATTTTCAGTGGCATTAAACAGGGCTGTCCAGGTGCTCAGACTGTCCCTGACTGTCTTATTACCCTGGAGCTTCTTAGGGCTTGCATCATCATCCTCTGAATCGGTTCATTTAGTAAGTATTTATTGAACTCACATGTACTGGGGAACGCATCATTCCTGCCTTTAAGGAACATGTTATAATAGAGGAAATGAGTTCATAAACAAATACAGTGCAGTGTGGTGAATACTATAATAGAGAGCTCACAAGAAAATCAGCTCTGCTTGATTTAGGAGCTTTCTAAGGTGAGTGATTGAATTAGGAGTTAACTTGGTGAAGGGAGTAGCCTGAGCAAAGGGACGCAAGTGTTGAGTGTGGTATGTTGAGGACCCACAGTTAGTTCATTGTGGCCAAGCCACATTTACAAAGTAACGATGAGGCTGGAGAGGTAGGAAGGGGCTGGATCATGGAAGACACACTATACCATGTTAGGATTACAGACTTTCTCCTATAGGAAATGGAGGACTCAAAATTGCAGTGTGACATGGTCAGGCTGCATTTTAGAAAGCTTGCTTCATTTGAGAGGTGAGAGCAGATTACCGTTCATGCTATCTGCCAGCAAGTTTCCTGTAAGCCTCACAAATTCCCTGTTACAATGCAAGCGGTTGCTTTATATATTATAATCTTAAGACCAGAGGCGTTTTAGGTAGAACAGTGCAGAATTAAATTCATGAAATCTTGGCCTTTAAACAGCAATAAGATTTAGTAGATTTGTTCTTTTCTCAAGGAATTGATTGGTGAAATATCATGTCCCATTCATTAAGAATAAAAAACAAAATAAAATGTCTATTTACCTTGTAGGTTTGAAATTAAAACTTCTTGATCCCAACAAGATTCCCAAGGCTTCAATGACGAGTGGTTTGGTTCAGCAGTTCCAACACACAGTCCTTCCCTCAGTGACTCCCTTGGCAACCCTCATCTGCACTCTGATAGCCATATTGGTAAGAACCCAACAGATGGTACTCATTTCTTGGGTTTTCTCTGCTTTTCTTTTGTGTGGCTGATTAAATTTCACGTTTTTCCAACTGTAGGATAAATTCCATGGCTGTAATCCTTCCGCAGATTGAAGCATTTCCTAGCAATTCTCAGAGTAACTTTGAACACCATGAGGAAGGATTACCAGTAAAGCCTTTGTGAGAGGGATTCTTACTAGTGGCTCTTAGACCATCTGTTTACCCTGGGGTGAGGAAAAAAGAAAAGCCCGGGGAGGAGGAGACACAAACCATGCTATGGAGAAAGAGAAAAATGTTTGTGACAGGGAGATCCAGATTTTGGTTTTGTTTTTCTCATCCTTGGCTAAATGATCAAAATTCCAGATGGAATCTGGATGGCATGGATATTTTGCCTTGATGGTGATAATGAGTTGAGAGTCAACAATTGCTTTTTTTTTTTTTAACAATTGCTTTTTGATCATCAGATAAGAGTCTGATATGAATCAGATGCCGTTAGAGGCTTCATACATTGTTGTTTTCATTATAAAAACGAAATTGGATTATAAACAACTCTACTGACACACTCATCTTTAATTTTGATTTCTAAATGACTCAAATGTACTAGCAAGCCACCTGACCCCACTTAATTATGTGGCAGTACAGGTATGTAGGTAATGAAGCTCTGCTGGCCTACTTGTTCACAGGTTTTAACTGAGACAAAACTTTTTTTCTAAAATATCAGCCTTGTAAGCTGCATATAGAAGGCCATCGTTTTGTTGTAAATTACATTCCAGCCCACAAAACTAGATGTTTGTTTATTTATATGGTAAATCTAATTTATTAACCCCAAAATATCTATGAACTTTTGTAGTTTGACCTAATAGTTTCAGTTACTATTAACAAAGTGAAGATGTAGTAAGTTATCAGTGTATCCCAGAACTTAATTATCATTTATATTAATTTTGATAAATGAATTGATTTTAATGAGTTAAATATATACTTCCAAATGCCTATTTTTTTTTTGCGTTTTTATGTTAACTTTTGGTGGACTGTGCACAAAGTGATGAATTATCCCAGTTTCATGAAGAATTGTTGAAGATGTACTGTTTTTGAGAGATGATGCGAATTGTGCTCACCTGAACTCTATTTCTGTGAAGTCTATTTTACTGACACTGAAGTTTTATCTTTGCCTGTTATTTCTAGCCCTCTGTTTTCTGTCTTTGGTTTAAACCCCAAGGGCCTAGAGGCTTTCTCCGATGTCTAATTCTTTGTGCCTTGAGCTCCTTCATGTTTGGATGGCATGTCCATGAAAAAGCCATACTCCTAGCAATTCTTCCAATGAGGTAAGCAGATAGCTCAGTCAGTTGGCATTTCTGGCATATTTCACAATGATCTTATTATTTTCTATTTGCTTTGTCCGTTCTTGTCATGTTCACTGGGATAGGCAAAGATGTACAGGAACAGATTTCCATTAGGACAGGGCAGGGATGCTTAACTTGGGATCCTGGGACCCATGAAGATTCTGAGGTATACAAAGACGCATTATTGCTTCTACATTTTTGGTGAGGCATGCTGTAGTGCTCAAGTACCAGTACACCAGGCTTTTAGACCTAGATATTGAGTGGTAGCACGTTATGGAAAAAGCGTGGGCTTTGGTGTCATTCCATCTGCGAAATTAAGGTCCCCTAGTTCCTTGTTAAGTGTTGTTAATCAAAGTAAGGATTGAGTCCATTCTGGAATAATACCTAACATTCATACCACACTTCAATTTTCCCAGAACTGTTTTTGTTTTGCATTCTTTCTTTTGAGCATTACAACAACCTTTAAGATAATTAAGATAAACAGGTTATTATTCCCTTTATTAACATCTGCAGAAACTAGGGCTTCAGAGAGTTTGTGACTTGTCCAAAGTCACACAGCTAGCAAGCAGCAGAGTTAGGACTTAAACTGAATCTTATGGTGCTGAATCTTGTGATCTTTTCACTGTGCCATGCTAAAAAGAAACATTTTAAATGTAGTAGTGTCCATTTTGTGCATAATTAAAACCCAATAGATAGATAAATGGTAATAGAATCAGCCTTTTTTTCTTGGTATTTTTCTTAAATCTTGAGAAATCATTTAAGCTCTGAAAGAACATTAAGCAAATTTGTCAGGTCACTGTATGGCTTCCGTAGGTTCATTTAACGTGGAGTTTCCAAATTAAAACTTAGAGCAAAATGTTTAATGTCTTTAGTCTGTATTCATACTGAACACTAGCAGGTGCAGGGCATTGTCCCAGAGATGAGCTATAGGGTTGGAAATGAAACTCCAAGTCTTGTTTCACAGCCTGCCACCACTAGGCAGCTCCCAACCCCACAATATCTCTTTCTTTGAAGAAGGCAATTACTCAGGAAAGCAAGATTCTTTTTTTGCTATTCCCTAATTCAGTTTGGTACATCGTATTGATTGCTTAATGTTTCCTACTAAAAAATTAATATTCTCAACTGAATTGGTCTTGTAGCAAAACAAGTATGTTATTTAATGCTTCAGCCAGTTCTAGAAGTATTGTAATAATAGAGGCAGTTTATTTAAGCTATTTGCAAATGTAATATCAGTTGTTTTAAGAAATTATTATAATAATTTTTATTTTTAGCCTTTTGTCTGTGGGAAAAGCAGGAGATGCTTCAGTTTTTCTGATTCTGACCACAACAGGACATTATTCACTCTTCCCTCTGCTCTTCACTGCACCAGGTAAACAGCTTCTTTTTAGAGAGAAATATTTGACTACCATGCCCTTTTCATCGAGGCCTGGAGATTAATACTATCTGATTTAAACAACCTTAAAATCTCTTGGAAGGAGAGATCCCGTCCATTTTCTTAAATAAAACTCTAATTTGAAAAATAAATAAAACTCCAGTTTGCCCCTAATCCTCAGTATCTTTAGATGTCACAAAAATGCAAAAGTAAGTTCAAAAAGCATTATTAGCACTATATAGTTGTGTCCAGTGTGCTTATATTACTTTAAGCATCATAAACATTTCTCTTATCAGCTAAATTATCACGGTTTTTTTCTTTTCTGTTGTTTTCACAGAACTTCCCATTAAAATCTTACTCATGTTACTATTCACCATCTATAGTATTTCCTCACTGAAGACTCTGTTCAGGTAATCCAAAAAAATATATTTAAAACTATATTTACTTTTGTTAAATATTTACTCCAAATGGTCATATGAGCCTTTTAAAATTTATTTTTAAGGCCGGGTATGGTGGCTTATGCCTATAATCCTAGCACTCCGTAAGGTTGAAGTGGGAGGATTGCTTGAGCTCAGGAGTTCGAGACCAGCCTGAGCAAGAGCAAGACCCTGTCTCTACTAAAAATAGAAAAATTACCCGGGTGTTGTGGTGTGTGCCTGTACTCCCAGCTACTCGGGAGGCTGAAGTAGGAGGATCACTTGAGCCCAGGAGTTCAAGGTTGCTGGGAGCTAGGCTGATGCCATGGCATTCTACTCAGGGCAACGGAGTGAGACTCTGTCTCAAAAAAAAAACAACAAAAAACAAAACTTATTTTTAAGTTATAACAATAATATAACAACATTACAAAAAATTAGTAGAGGGACAAATTACCCACAATCCCATCACTCAGATGTAACAACACAGGTTGTGTCTTTAGTCCGGGGGAGTATTTGAGGAAGACTACCCAAATTAAAACTTTATATGAAAACTAAAAAATGGAATGTAAAACATGTGTTATAAATAAAATCACATAAATACAAATATATATGGAAAAAACTAGAAGATATTATGTAAAAATTCTTATTATAGAATTATGGGTAGAATTTTTTTCTCTTCTAAACTTTATGTAATGTTATCTATATAACTTTTAAAAGCTTGCTGATGGTTCATATCTGATCATATCCGTAAAAACTCATATAATTAACTACGTTAAAACTCAATTATAACCACATGACCCAGCAATTCCACTCCTGGGTTATACCCAAAAGAATTGAAACCAGGTACTCAACACATACTTGTGCACCAATATTCATTCCAGCATTATTCACAATAACCAAAAGATGAAAACAGCCCAAATGTCCATCAACAGATGAACAGATAAATAAAATATCGTATATACATACAATGGAATGTATTCAGTCAGAGAAAGGAATGAAGTTCTGATACATGCTACATGAATGAATCTTGAAAACATTATGCTAAGTGAAAGCCAGACACAAAAGGACAAATATTGTATAATTCTACTTATATGAAATTCTAGAATAGGCAAATTCATAGAGACAGAAAGTAGATTAAAGGATGGGGAGGCAGGGGAAGGAAAGCAATTTTTAATGGTTTCAGAGTTTCTGTTTGAGGTGATGAAAATGTTTTGAAAGTGTATAATGGCGATGGGTGCACATTATCAATATACTTAATGCCACTAAATTATGTATTAAAAATGATTAAAATAACAAATTTTGTGTTATATGTTTTACCAAAATAAAAAATAATTTTTAAATCCTCAATTATACATTATTTATCATGTTTTTAGTCCAGTGACACAGCATCTAGCCCCTTTCCCTCCTCCTAATGCAGAGCTGATTCTCTTTGTGCAGCCTAAGCTAAACAACAGCATAGGTAGATGACTGGGTAAATTTGAATTGTTGAGATAATATAATGTCATTATAATATATTAATATCATTTTTCTAAATGTGAAATTTAATGCATTCTTTTCACTCTGGCCTTGGCTGTAATTCACATCAAGACAGTGCAGACGAGGAAGCTTTAGCTGGGAAATGTTTGCTAAACCAGGATGACTCATCTAAAATCAGATTTTTCTCTCCTTTTTTCTTCAGAAAAGAAAAACATCTTTTTAATTGGATGGAAACTTTCTACCTCCTTGGCCTGGGGCCTCTGGAAGTCTGCTGTGAATTTGTATTCCCTTTCACCTCCTGGAAGCTGAAGTACCCCTTCATCCCTTTGTTACTGACCTCAGTGTATTGTGCAGTGGGCATCACATATGCTTGGTTCAAACTGTATGTTTCAGTACTGACTGACCCTCCTGTTGGCAAGACAAAGAAGCAATGAATAAAGGAGCTGCTTGGATGTATGCCAGGCAATTATTTCATGGGAAATTAATCAGAACTTGAAGAAAGTTGCCGGTGGCATGAGCAATTCATTTCAATAGATCTGTTTGGAGGAGCATTCTTCCAAACTTGGCCTTGCCCAGCCTAGCAACCTGATTGTCACCATGGTGAGAAGCCACTTGCCCTCCATAAGCAGTGAAACACATCTGAAAAAAATCTTGCCTTTCCCTGTTAAAACTATCTGAGATCACGCAGACTGCTGTGCTTGCTCAAGCCAAATGGGGGTCTGATTAACAGCATAATTATTTGTAGCCTTTGCTAACCATTGTCGAGATATAAAACATAATTACACTCCTATGCTAAGGGAAATATAAATAAAATGCCATTTTGTATTTCTGCACAAAAAATTTTTGGATCATTACCAGCTCCTACATTTTCCTGTTGGCATGCACACAGGCAGATGGCGTACTGTCCCCATTCTGTACACCTTGTTCCAGGAGACTTTTTTTTTTTCACTGAAATTATACAATGACAATACTCACAAAGCCAAGGGGAGTATTTAATGTACTGGTTTGGCCAGGCAGCAGAGACTACAAACCACAGGTACTCTTATATCGAGTTAAGGACATCTTGTGCAGCTCATATATTCTAACAGCAAACACTGCAGTTTTGATAAGGCTGCCACTTAAACCTTCCTCATGTGAGTGAACTGAAGTGGTTTTTGCTATCTGGTCTTGTCCTCTCCCTTCCTTCAGAGTTCTTCGTATGCACTTTTTATCCGGGACCTCAATTCGCTTAGTACCTGCTGCACATTCAAATTCAGCCAACAGTTATCTAGCCAACACAAGGAACTTTCACACATTTTATTTACCCATTATCTCCTAAGAAGAGAAGAGAAAGTCCAAGGTCAGTGGCATCCTGGGATGAAATCCAGCTATCCCATCTCTTAAATCTACTCCATTTTCCCATACTTCTTGGGGATTTTGCCAAAGGGGGAGGGAAGCATAGCCCCTCTAGCCTATCTTCCTCTCCACAGTCTCCCCTGTAGCCTGTGTTCCAGCTGTCCTAACAACTTAAAATTCCCAGTGTGCTATGCTATTTTGTACCTGTACTTCCTTTTATTCATGCTGCTTCCTCTGTCTCCTTTCTGCTGACTTTTCCACCCTGTCATCCAATTAGACAAACTGCTACCATGTCTATGAATATAAAGGTAGGATGGCATAGTAAGAATAGGGGCCCTGGAGTCATACAGCCTGCTTATAAATTCTACCTCCGTCTTTTATTTTTTTTAATCTGTAGGCATGTTATTTAACCATCCTTTGCCTCAATGTCCTCATCTCAGAAGAGCACTCAGATTTATTTTTTACAGTTTTCCTGACAAAGAACAGATAACTGATTAAGCAGGGTGGGATGATCACCTCTTAAGGCAGCCCCTCCCATATGTACAGCTGTTTGTTAGAGCATTTTTAATGCTGAATTAATTAATATTTTTCCTCCTCTGGCTTTCACCTATTGGTTTCTGGCACAGTACATAATGAGGTTCTACTCACATACACGTGACAGCCTTTCAAGTGATACACAAAGGGAAAACCTCACATAGTGTCCCTTTCTGTTGAGTGGCTACTATGTGCCAAGTACTATGCTAGGCATTATCTCTTTATCTTTACTAAAACTGCAAATCAAATTCATTCAGTATCCCTTTAGAAAAATACTGGATTCCCGTTGAATGTTATGCCCTGTGCTAGGTGCTAAAGATCAAAAAGTGAACAAGAAAGACATATTCCTGCCCACAAGGAACTTAAATTCTAGTGGCTATAGCATCCTAAGAACCAGGAAGAGTGGTACAAGTTGAAGTTGGAAAACTAGGCAGGGCCCAAATTATACAGGGTCTTTTAGGCCATTGTAAGGAATTAGATTTTATTCTAAGTCAAATGGGAACAAAAGAGTTTAAGATTTTCTGAGTTACAGTTTCATGTCCATGGAGCAAAATTCAAAAGGTTCCCAGCCACCCAGTTTCCCTACCAAGGGGCAACCATTGTTACCAATTTCTTATGTATCATTCCAGAGATACCAGAGATATTCTATGTATAAAGAAGTATTTATACTTCCCCCTCCTCACTACTGCACTTGACTAGTCTTTAAAAGAAAAGTATATATACATAAATGACAACATTGTGCACACTTTCGACCTCACTTTGTGTGTGCATGTGCACAAACACGTGTGCTTAGTATATTTTGTAGTTCATTCTATTATCAGTACATAGAAGATACATAGTACATAGCAAGTACATAGCAAGACCCTGTCTCTACAAAAAATAAAAATAATTAGCTAGGTGTGGTGGTATGTGCCTATAGTCCCAGCTACTTGGGAGGCTGAGGCAGGAGGATCACTTAAGCCCAGCAGTTTTGAGATTGCAGTGAGCTATGATGACACCACTGCAGTCTAGCCTGGGCAACAGAGGGAGACCCTGTCCTCCCTTAAAAAAAAAACTGACATTTATATGATGCAATATTATACAATAGTCAAAAGGAATGAACCTGACCTTTCTGTATCATCATGGATAGATCTCAAAAACTTTACATGGAGTGAAAAGCAAGACAAAAACAGAAATTATGAATCATACTATTTAGGTTAAAAAACACGTAATGATACTAAATATATATATATATAATTATTTTTTAAAATGGACTGGAAATATACACACTAAACTCATAATGGTTGTCTCCAGGGAAGAAAGGAAAGGAGACTTCAGTTTTATCTGTAGTGTTTTATTTCCTTTTAAAAAAGGGAGGGGGCTAAAAGTAAATATGATAAAATGTAAAAAGTTGTTAATTCTGGGTAGTAGAATATGAGTATTTGTCATATTGTTCTTTGTAATTTTTTGTATCTTAAGTTTCTTAAAAAAAAAACAAAAACAAAAACAGCCCTAGATTGGGGTCAGAAGGAGGATGCACTGGGGAGGGGTGGGCTAGGCTTCTATTAGGGAACCCTTTGCACGTTGGTAAATTTTTTGTGGAATCCAAGCTTTGGCTGGTCTATCCAATACACAAGCATTTCATCATGGTTTTGCTTTTTTTGTTGTTGTTTTTTTTCCCTGAGACAGGGTATCACTCTCTCACCCAGGCTAGAGTGCAGTCATGTAATCATAGCTTGCTGCAGTCTTGAACTTCTGGCCTCAAGTGATCCTCCCTGCCTTGGCCTCCCAAAGTGCTGAGATTACAGGTGTAAACCATCACGCCTGGCCATATTTCATCATGTTTTAACAAAGTATTTGTAATCATTTTAAATGTTTGCCTAATAGTTTATCTGGTATTCAGATTTTACATAATCCTCCTGAGGAACATTTTGGTGGTTTTCATTTGTCAATGAAAAAAAAGACCAAACTCTGTAAAATAATTTTTTTTGAGACACAGTCTCACTCTGTTGCCTGGGCTAGAGTGAGTGCCGTGGCGTCAGCCTAGCTCACAGCAACCTCAAACTCCTGGGCTCAGGCCTAGCTCACAGCAACCTCAAACTCCTGGGCTCAGGTGATCCTACTGCCTCAGCCTCCCGAGTAGCTGGGACTACAGGCATGTGCCACCATGCCCGGCTAATTTTTTCTATATATATTTTTTTAGTTGTCCAGATCATTTCTTTCTATTTTTTAGTAGAGACAGGGTCTCGCTCTTGGTCAGGCTGGTCTCGAACTCCTGACCTTGAGTGATCCACCCACCTCGGCCTCCCAGAGTGCTAGGATTACAGGCGTGAGCCACCGCGCCCGGCCATGTAAAATAATTTTAAAGAGATTTACTCTGAGCCAAATTTGAGGACCATGACCCAGAGCCACGCCCAAGAGGCCTTGAGCAGTGGACTCGGTGTGGCTGGGTTACAGTTGGGTTTTATACATTTCAGGGAGACAGGGGTTACAGGTAAAGTCATAAATCAATACGTGAGAGGTATACATTGGTTTGGCCTGAAAAGGTGGGCCATCTGGAAGGGGGCGGCCTTACAGGTTATAGGTGGGTTTAAAGATTCTTTGGCTTGTAATTGGTTAAAGACATGAAGCCTTGCCTAAAGGCTTGGAATGTTTCAACACAAGGAGCTATTTATCAGAGATAAGCCGCTGTGCATAGATTTGTTGCGTAAATTGAGGCCCTGCGGGTTTGTCTTGCATACCCTTAGGTCTGTTAATGGGTTACAAAGGATGTCTCCAAGAAGGGAGGCGGGGCATTATGAGGCATGTCTGACCTCCCTCCTCCTGGCAGACAACTTAATTTTAGGATATTCCTGATATTCCTTTGGCCATGAGGGGGTCCATTCAGCCTGCCGGTGGGCGGGGCGGGGAGGTGGGCCTTAAAGTTTTATTTTAGTTCACAAATTCTTTTGATACAATTTTAAAAGAAATGCTGTGGTTAAAACTTTGTTCCGGCCGGGCGCGGTGGCTCACGCCTGTAATCCTAGCACTCTGGGAGGCCGAGGCGGGCGGATTGTCCTGAGCTCAGGAGTTCGAGACCAGCCTGAGCAAGAGCGAGACCCCGTCTCTACCAAAAATAGAAAGAAATTAATTGGACAGCTAAAAATATATAGAAAAAAAAATTAGCCGGGCATAGTGGCGCATGCCTGTAGTCCCAGCTACTCGGGAGGCTGAGACAGTAGGATTGCTCGAGCCCAGGAGTTTGAGGTTGCTGTGAGCTAGGCTGACGCCACGGCACTCACCCCAGGCAAGAGAGTGAGACTCTGTCTCAAAAAAAAAAAAAACAAAAACAAAAACAAAAAAAAAAAACTTTGTTCAAAAAAACTTTTTCATGCCATATTTTTTTCATGGGACAGATTCCCAGATGTGTAATTACTCGGTCAGAGGGTATGCACTTTCGAAACATTTTTGCCTTTCAGAAAACTTCTAATATACACTCCTTTGGAAGATCCTAACATGAAATATTGTCAGGTAGTGCTTTTTAAAGGCATAAGAAGTCCATCACTTATTTGGTAACTGTAGGAGATCATGGGGACGGGGAGCAAGGGGAAAGTTCCTCTTGGCCCTCTGAAGCTTTGCTGAAAAATCAACTCACAAAAGGCAGATAAATTGGAGAAAAGGCATACAAATTTATTTAACGTGTATACACATGAGCCTTCAGAAAGAAGACCCAAAGATACGGGGGAAATTGTCCATTTTTATGCTTAGGTTCAACAAAGTATGAACTGCCATGTAGAAATATGACTGGACAAAAAGGGTTTGATCTAATGTTAACAGACTGAGTGGGGAAACCCAGCAAAGCCTGTCTGTCTAGATTCTTCTTGGCCTCTTTGAGCATGAATTCCTTCTGGGTATGGGGCAGGACCCTCTCTGCAATTGGGGGATGTTATTGTAACAGAGTAGTTGCCCCTCTTTCCATAGATATAGAAGAGTAATATTGACAGGGGGGAACATAACAGAGAGAATGGACTGAAAGCCTGAAAAAAAAAAAAACACGACAAAAATGTTTTGTTTCTTTAAAACCTCACTTTTTTTTTTTTTTGAGACAGAGTCTCACTACAACTTCCAACTCTCAGGTTGGAGAGATCCTCCAGCCTCAGCCTCCTGAGTAGGTGCGGCTACCAGCTAATTTTTTCTACTTTGGGATAATTTTTTGGGGGGGAGGTGGCTAATTTTTTCTATTTTTA
>RJWJ010035742.1:0-16482 GCA_004363605.1 Indri indri
GATGCGAAAGCTCACCACTGCCCAAGGACCCAGGTGGCCTCAAGCAAGATTATGGAGCAGAGGCTCATGGTCTCCTCCCAAGGAAGAGGACTCAGGCCCTAACCTGACAGCTTGCATTCTTCATCTTCTCCTGTGTCTGAGTGACAATTGTCCTCACGTCACCCTCATCTGTAATCTACTGCCTTTGCCTGGGAGTCCTTAATAGCAGCCGATCTGAAAAAGGCACAGGAGGTTGCTCTGTGAACTGGAACGGAAGCCTTTGTTAGTATCCTTTCCTAGGGGCAGCCCCAAATCCTTTCTTTAAGAGCCATCATGGGTCCCCAGAACTGTAGAGTCTACCTTGGCTTCCTGGCCCACCAGTCTGTCAGGGGAGGAGAGATGTCACACACAAAATAATCACTCAACAAACACTTTTCTCACCGGTTCAGAGGGTATGGGATGAACCTCTAGCAGTCTAGCCCTTCTGCTGTAAGCAGAGTTCGACTGTTTGTTCATTCAGCAATTCATGTGTGCGCCAAATGCGTCCTGAGCACCTTCTGTGTGCCAGTACTGTCCCAGGCGCTGGGGTACAGCAAAGCACAGAGCAGACAGAAGGCCCTGCCCACTCGGAGCAAAAGTCACCAGGGAGAGGAGGCAGTACATAAAATAAATAAGTGGAAGATGCACCTTTTTAGGGGGGACAGGAAGATAGGGAATGCTGGGATGAAGACAAAAACAAAACAGATGAGCAAGAAGCTGAGAACAGAGCCCTGCAGGAAGAGGTGCTGAGCTGGGAGCGTGCCTGGCATATTCTAGAAACAGGAGAGGCTGGCAAGGCTGAAGCAGAGTGAACGGTGGGAGAAGTCAGAGAGGCTGCAGGGGGCCAGGCCGTAGGGAACCTCGCAGGCTTCTCGTCTGAGCGAGATGGGGACTCGGGGGCCTTGAGCAGAGGAGGAGCCCGATCTAAATCATTGCATCACAGGATCCCTCTGCCTGCCGTGTCGAGAGCAGACTGGGTGGGAAAGCTGGCAGCAGACCAGTCGGGAAGCCGTGGTCGTAATCCAGGCAGGAGCTGATGATGGCTTAGAACAAAGGTAGTCGAGGTAGGGGGACGCGATTGGGTTCTGGGATGCATTTTGAGGGTAGAGCCAGCAGGCTTCGCCGATGGTGTGTTGTGGGATGAGACGGTAAAGGAAGAGTCAGGGAGGCATGAAGTTTGCATTAACTGAGATGAGGAAGACCACGGAAGATCACGTTTGGAAGACGGAAGGCAGCAGATGCTCGTTTTGGGGGATGCTTAGCTTGACATGACTTCAGATATCAGAGGAGGAGGAAGCCTGTGGATGAATGTACGAGGCTGGAATTCAGGGGAGAGGCCTGGGCCAGGGATATAAACGGGGAACGGTCAGTATTAGGTGGACCCCGTGGCCATCAGACTAGATGAAAACATGGAGAGTGGGTGCAGATGAAAGGGAGACTGAGCTCCGGATCAGGCCAACAGCAGACATCCGAGATGAGAAGGAACTAGCCGAAGAGAACGGAGGAGCAGGGGGAAGGCGGGAGGAAACCAGGAGAGCGTGGGTCCGTCCTATTCCTCACTGCTCTGTTGCTAGCTCTCATTTTGCCTTTTTGCTCTCACTCCCCCTCTGTTAGCTTCACCTCTCTCAGCTTCACTCTTAGGTAAATAAAGATGTTTTCTGTTACAGTGCATGAGCCAAAACAGATATTTACTAGGTAAACACTGTCCTTTTAATTGGAAGGTTCTTTTAAGGAGGCTCACAGATCTCTGTTCAGTGCATTGGCTGCAATGCGTGGATGTGCTGGAACATCAAGTTACCCAGCTCCGTGGGCTCTCTGAGCCCGCCTGCCAAATGGTGTTGAAGATGTGCTCAGTAATTGTTATTGTTCAGGGGGGCCTCAGCCCTCGCCACACCCCTCCCTCCTTCCCTCTCCCCCTCCCCGCCCCCTGAGCCAGAGGGCAATGAATGCTCCCATCATTTCGCTTTGGTCCAGCTGCCAGGCTGGGGAACAGATGTTGTATTGTTCACAGGAAGGAGAAAACAAACAGCTTCACTCTCCTGTGTTCTCCCGCCCTCCTCCCCGCCCCCCTGCCAGCGCCCTGCTGGAAACGGGCAAACAGTGTTAGGGAGAGGGTGGCGCTCCCGCTCCGGTGAGTAATGCTCTTCGCCCCGGACCGGAGGCGCACAGAGCGTTCTCCCGGGACCCTGTTTACACAGGACACGGGTTCTGTCAGCTGAGCAGGCTTGCTCGTGGCTGGTGACGTGAAGATGTCCTCACTGAGCAGAGCATTGAAAGAAAGAAGACAATGGTCCTCTTCTGCATGTGGCCCCGTAACAAGTCTACCTGCATTTCAAGGGCAAAAGCTATGACCAAATGACAGCCCCAGGGCAGAAGGAAAACACGTCTTGACTGAAGTCTATGTCTGTATGTTCGATCATTTATTTCTCCTTTGGAGGCTTTGGGGGGGATTCATTTCTTCCCTGGAGACCACGGGGTTAGAGCCGCCCACGTTTCCTTACATTTGTCATGCAGACTCTCCCCAGCTGGGGAAGGGGGAAGGGCGAGGGTTGCGCGGGGCGGGGAAAACACGAGAAACTAGAACGAAGCTGCGTGTGAAATGTCAGTACAGAGCTGGGGGCCGAGGTAGGAGAAGCCGGGCATGCAGGGCCTTGCCAGCGAGGCCGTGTGGTTGGAACTGCCCGTGAGGTTACTAGGTGGCAATGGGAAGATTTTAGGAAGGAGAGAGACGCACAGGAAGCAGATTCCAGCTCTGCGGTGCATGGATGGGGAGAGCTCGTCAGGAGGCTGCTATAGCGATCGAGGTCACAGACACAGCAAAAGCCCTAAGATGGCATTAGAGATGGTTCAGTTGTTGCCAATGAGGCAAAACCAACAGGGCTTAGGAACCAATTGGGCGTGGAGAAGGGGTGGCTGAGGGTGACCGGGCTGTAGGAAGAATGTCAGTGGCTCTAATCCCTGAAAAGGTTATGCCCACTCACCCTCCTGTACACATCATCCAAAATAAAAGTAACCATAAAATAAGTGTAAGGAAGTCCAATAAGTTTCTGGTTTTTCAAGAATGGCTGCTTTGATGGTTTTTTTCTTTTCTTTTTAAAGCACTACAGTCTTTCAAAATAATTTTTTTGCACCCTGGTTTTGTTTCCTTGGTGTTCCAGATATGAGCTTTTTTTGTGCTTATTGGGTAATCCAGCTCGGGGAGGGGTTGCGGAATTCGTGCTCAGGCCACTAGGTGGACGGCGGTGCCGCTCACAGAGCAGGGGTGCAGGAAGTGGGGCGGGGAGGTGGAGAGGGAATGGTGAGCTCAGCCCTGGGCGTGTGGCGTGCCAAGTATCAGTGGAGACAGACACTGGCGGAAGGCAGCTGATGAGATGAGTCTGGAGCGGAGATGGTAGAACCGGGCGTCGCGCACGCCCGGGGCGGGGAAGTCATGGGAGGGTGAGGTCACCCAGGGTGAATGTTTGCAGGGAAAGGGAGACAGCCTGAAATGATACCTACAGAAAGGCAGCACCTTAGGGATTGGGCAGGAAGGGGGGCCTGACAAGAAGTATTCAGAAAGATTGAAGACAATTGAGATGGGAATAGAGCCACAAAGACCAAGGAAAGTGGGAATTCCAAGAAGGAAGAAATGATCAAGGGCATCAAACACTGTAGGCTGATTGAAGCCAGTGACGAGGATGGCCAGGGCTGGTGCACACCACTGCGTGTAACAATGGAGAGGCCACTGGTGGCCTTGCTGAGAGTGATTTCTGGGGAGCAGTATATATGTCTGAGAAGCAAATGAAGTGATAAGGAAGAGGCAGCCAGTTTATACTATCAGTGTTAGCTCTGGCAGAGTGGGGGTTGAGGGAAACTTTCATTTAGAGACGGTAAAGAACATATTAGTAGCTCATTCATACCTACCAGGCAAATGCACCAAGCCCTTGGGAGCAGAGGGGTGTTTTTAATATATAAGTAAGTTTTAGGGGAAGATTTCTCTTTATACTACCTACAGACTACAGAGAGTCTGCTGAGGCAATAGTTCTTCTTGGCTTGGATATGGTGTTCTGGAAAGGCGAGCAAGCATTTATCAGGCACCTACGATATACGCTAGTTAATGTATCAGCTGCCGTGTGGAATTCAAAAACAATAAGCTCAAACCTACCATGTGAAACACCCGTTGAGTTTGTTCCACAGTGTTTCTGTAAAACTAAACCACCATTTTAAAAAGTCATAAAAATCTGGATATCTGGCTGCTCTTGAAAAACTGGAAGATCTGCGTCCTTTGGCCTGGATTCCTAGTGGAGCGAAGGGCGACCGTCCCTCGCTGAGAGGGCCCATTCTCCAGTCCACACCAGTCCCCAGCACTCTGTTATTGGACTCACGGAAGAGACTTCATATCCATTATCTGCCTGGCCCTTGGTGGGCATCTGTGCTTGTGACCACATGTGAGGACAATCTAAGTCATGAATTACTACATGCTAAAGTGAGTGATGCCAATAGCTATACTGAAGGTATGCAGAGAAAGGAGAGATCAGTAGAATTAAATAGTTGAGCAAAGCTTCTTAGACTTGGTGTGACAAGTAGGTAGAATAAGGATAGGTGGTTAGATGAATAAATGGATGGATGGATGGATGGATGGATGAAAAAGAGAAAAGCATCCCCTTGGCTTCAGGAATGGGTTAAATACATTTTGTGGCAGGTCATGGCTAGAATTGAGGGAGCGCAGATCTGGCACCTTTCATTTAAAATCCAAAAATTCCTTGTTTTCAGAGCAATTTAAAACATTTTGACTTATTTGAAGGTGATGTTACCTATAATTTCTGTATTGCCACAGAGTGTCCCGTTGCAGACAACTTCCCATCAACAGCAACAATCATGTAGTGATATTTCAAGAAGCTGCTCCCTTGAAAGTCAAACACAAGGCGCATGTAACATTAAGATTGTGTATTTATATAATAGTTCCACTCTTTCGTTTGGCACAATCACATCGATTCCAATTCCATGGGTAGTCATAATATCCAAATAATCTTTCTTTTTATTTTTTCTAGGTGGCTGTTTGTACTCATTTCCAAAGACAATGCTCTTCCGGCTCAATGAGTTAAGGTTTCACACTGTAGGTTTGCAGCCTCTGATGTTAGTCTTTCCCCACTAGGTAATGAGCTTTTTTGTGTGTGGTTTTTTTTTTTGTTGTTGTTGTTGTTTTTTTGACAGGGTCTTCCTCTGTCACCCAAGCTGGAGTGCGGTGGCACTATCGCAGCTCACTGCAACCTCAAATTCCTGGGCTCAAGTGATCCCCCTGCCTCAACCTCCCAAGTAGCTGAGACTACAGGCGCACACCACCATACCTAGCTAATGTTTTCTGTTTTTAGTAGAGACAGGGTCTTGCCCTTGCTCAGGCTGGTCTTGAACTCCTGACCTCAAACGATCCTCCCACCTCGGCCTCCCAGAGTGCTAGGATTACAGGCATGAGCCACCACGCCTGGCTTTAAGTTTATTGCTTTTGAATTCCACATGGCAGCTCATACATTCAGTTCCAACCTCACATCCAGTCCAAGGTCCTAGGCTTTGGACAGCATCTGAAATGACCTCAAGGGGGTAATCACTTATTTAATCCATTTGATGATTTCTAAAGTGAAAGAGTAGGGGGGAAAAGCTGCCCTAAAAGACAGAGGGAAAAGCATGAAAGTTTTACTGTATAGTTCCTTGACCCGGTTTCAAGGGCCCGGCCTTTACACTGCATTTCCTGTCTACTGAACATGACCGGCTGTGTGTGTGAAAAAGCCCACTTGCTGCCTGATGACCCTAAAATGTAGCCCCCCAACCTTACTCTTAAATAAAAACAGACAACCAGGAACCATCATATACTCAAGGAAACCCTCCAACATGAAAGAGGGAGATAACAACAAACAGTAATGGAACAATCTGGAGGAGCAGAAGCAATGCAGAAAGCAGAAAACTCCCAGAATACATATAACAAGTATCTTCAGAGAAATAGGAAAAGAGATTATATCTATGAAACAAGAATAAGATGCAAAAACAACAACAAAAGCAAAAATGACAATCAGAAAAAGTACACAATAATTAAAGGGAAACTCAATGGAAGATGTAAAAAATAAATCCGAAGAAATCTCACAAAAGGTAGAAAAATGTGCAAAGTAATGGACCAAAAGATTTTTAAAAAGTTAGAAAATCAATCCAGGTAGTTATTTTCCTGACCAATGATACTTCCTGAAAGAAAGAAAACAGAAAAATCACAGAGAAGAAATTATCAAGGAAATAATACAGGAATTTGAAGAACACAAAGTCCCACACTGAAAGGGCCCATCGAATGCATAACACAATGAATTTTTTAAAAGACTCACACTATGGTGCATCAGCATTCAATTTTAACATACCAGGGAGAAACAAAAACTTCCAGGGAGGAAAATAGGTTATATACAAAGACATAGGTGATAAGAACAGCAAGAGATTTCTCAACATCAGCACTAGAAGCTAGTAGACAAACAAAAATTCTTTTTGAAAGAAAAATATTTTCAACATTTGTCCCAATTAAATGTGAACGCAGAATACAGACATTCCCATACAAGCCACACTTCAAAGAGTTTACCTCCTATGTACCCACTATCAGGGATTTCAAGAGAATGTGACCCAACAAAATGAGGGTGCAAACCAAAAAAGGGGAAGGCATGGGAGGCAAGAAATAGGAAATGCAATTAAGAGAAGGAAGAAGGGAATTCCTGGGCTGGCTGTGAAGGGAAGTTCCACATGAACAGCTTTGCAGGAGGCCTGGAGGACCAGCCCAAAGCGGAGCAAGAGGACAGAAAATGCTGGAGGAATGTCTGCGGGAAACAAAAAATGAAGTTGTGCACATAGATGGCTTCAAGACTAATGTAGAAATGTCTTCATTCTTCACAGACACTTGGCTTGACCACGTGGAAATTTACATAGAGAGGATGTTGAATAGAGTAGAGATGTTCAGCCATAGATTCAAAGAAGATGAAAAAGATGAAAAAAAGAAGCAGGCAACCATTAATTACCTAAAAAATAAAAAAAGTGAAATCATAGTCCACTACTTGGCTTAGCATGAACAATCTTTCAACAGTCATAGTAATCTAAACACTGAGTATTATTTTAATTCTCTGCTGGAGGAACTGGAAGCTATGAGAAGAAAAAGGGGGCAATAGAGACGTAAATGAAATCTCATTTACAATAAAATTTTAAAATAACATCAAATGAGCTGGGTGTGGTGGCCACACGCCTATAGTCCCAGCTACTTGGGTGGGAGGCTGAGGGAGGAGGATCGCTTAAGTCCAGGAGTTCAAGGCTGTAGTGAGCTAAGATTGCGCCTGTGAATAGCCACTGTACGCCAGCCTGGGCGACAGATGAGACCCAGTCTCTAAATAATAATAACAATAATGTCAAATTATTAAGCAACCAACCCAGTATGAGCATATTATTTAAAAATGTAGGGCCGGGCATGGTGGCTCATGGCTGTAATCCTGGCACTCCGGGAGGCCGAGGCGGGAGGATCGCTCCAGGTCAGGAGCTCAAGACCAGCCTGAACAAGAGCGAAACCCCGTCTCTACTAAAAATAGAAATTATCTGGACAACTAAAAATATATAGAAAAAATTAGCCAGGCATGGTGGCGCATGCCTGTAGTCCCAGCTACTTGGGAGGCTGAGGCAGGAGGATCGCCTGAGCCCAGGAGTTTGAGGTTGCTGTGAGCTAGGCTGACGCCACGGCACTCTAGCCCAGGCAACAGAACGAGACTCTGTCCCCCCCTCCCCCCAAAAATGTAGACATATGTATCATGAGAAAAAGCTGAAAGATTTGAACGCAATTGCCTCTGGGGAGCAGGATGTGGAAGAGATAGTCAGGAGGCTACTGGACTTCTGTGTTAAGTGTTTTTTAGCACATTTGACATGTTTAAACTTAGGGCCTGTGTCACTTTGATTAATATTTAAGTGAATACACTATCAGAAATAAATAGTATCCTCAAACAGTTCTAGAATGACTGTACAGTTACCCAGGTGACCACTTGGAAGGGTGACAGGTCACTTGGAGGCATCCTCCTGGCAGCTGGCCGTCTGTCAAGCCGTCCTCAAGCTGCAGTCACAGCTTCCTTCTGCACAGTCGTCTGTGCAGGGAAATTCTGCTGTGTGCAGGCAGCAGCTGCCTCTGCAAGTCTGTGTATCACGAGAAAGGAAAGTGAGGAAGCTAGACAGGCGTCGGTGTGGATGAAGACAGTTTCACATTCATTTTTAAACCTGCTATGTGTCCATCTACTCTGACAAAATTCAGAAGTTTGAACTTTGGATAATGCTGAAACCAACAGCTAGTTTTCAGCCTCATTCGGAGAGGGCTAGACAAAGTTATAGAAAAACAGAATGAAATTTGCCAAGTTGTGGAGCTATATAGTGTCTCCTCCCAGCAAAAGCTATCAGCTAGTTAGTCTAAGAAAACTTCCTACCCAGAGTTGCTAGACTGCCTCACACTGAAAAGTCAGTGTTAGACGGATCTTAGACCTCATCCAATTCAACCATCTCATGGAACCCAGAGAAGCAGAGGGACTTGCCCAAAGCTACACAGCCGATGAACATCAGAACCAGATCTAGCATCCTGGGTGAGACTCCGTACGCCTACCTCAGGTCTTGACTTGTAACTTTTAGACAGACAGGTAGATAGAAATAGACGTGAGAACAAGGTCAGGATCGGAACACAGTTGTAATTCTTGTGTTCCTTCCATCGCTCCAAACTGCCCGGCAAAGCCACAACAAGAAATGAAATAAAATAAACTGGAAAATCCAACAGGTCAGAGGCTTACTGCTACCTGAGCTGTCAGCCTTTAGGGTTTACACAGTCCTCGCGCTCGGCAGTGACTTACTGAGCACCCGCTGTGTCTTGAGGGACTTCAAGCAGAGGTGCTTAGTGGATTGGTGAGTGCTGGGGTCTGAGAAGAAACATCCGAGAGTCATCAACTGAGAGGCGGCGATCGCTGTCATAGTGAGGGATGAGATTGCCAGGGAGCACGTGTACACTGAGAAGAGAAGATGCCCAAATGCTGAGGAACACTGGCCATAGCACAGGAAGAGTAAGGGAGGATACCAGGAACTCTTGGAACTGACACCTGTCTCTGAAGAAGTGTCTCGTTAACACCTTGAACTGAGGTCCGAGTTTCTCAGCTCTTGTTTTCCCCTGAAGTGTTGAACATGTGTTGTAAGTATGTGCATTAATATCCAACACTTGAAGTGACACAAGGAAGAAGGTGGGAGGATTTAAGAGTGGACGGGGGCATTTAAGGTTAATTCTGGAGAGGTCAGTGAGACTGTTTCTGGACTACCTGTAGAGAAATAGGCTCCTACCCACTGTGCCCCGCTCCTAGCACTGCTGCTACTAGCACGGGCCCAGAGGAACCTGGGGAGGACAGGTGTTTCCTGAAAGGGTCAGTAGAAGGCCACTCAGCCCTCCGTTTAGTGGATTTAGTCCAGATCAGAACCTGTGCTGCTGAGAGCCGTGTGGAATAAAGATTGAGCAAACATGCGCTTTCGTGGCACCGAGACCAAAGACCAAAAAGATCAGAAAGGTTATCGTGTGTTCAAAGGAAAAGGCAACGACAGCCACCTTTCACCTCATTAAGTGTATTTTTCAGAGAAATGTCGTTTGGGAAGAAATTCCAAATAGGAAAGCGGTGAGTTGGCGCAGAGAGGGTGTTGGTCAGTCGTTAGCTTTTCATCGGTCCGAGATCCAGGGAATTTTACGGACAAGGAGCTCCCGATCTCATCCGCCATGTCCTGATTACATTAGGCTCTCCCCGCAGGTTCTCCCTGGCTGGGCTTTCATACCTGAGGGGAATGGAGAGAGCTGGGAACCACAGCAGTGGGGTAGAAAAAGCCCTGGCTTTGGAGCTAGGCAACCTAAATTTAAACCCTGAATTTAATCATTTACCATCAGTGTGACCTTGTTAAAGTTACGTAAACTCCATGAGTTTCAGTTTCATCATCTATAAATTGGAGATGATACTTACTTCAAAGGATCGAATAAGGTAGTATTTACAAAATGGTACCCGTAGCTACTTAGCAAGTGCCCCCTCACTTCCTACTTCCTCCTGCCACCTTATTGTTGAGAGCCTCCCTTGAATGGGCAAGACAACCCTTCATCATGGCTTCCTCCAACTCTCTGCAAAGTAGACATATTGTCCAGATTGACGGTGATCTCGGCCTTTTCTGTGTGATCCATCAGTAGGTGGGATTCCACCACTATGCCTCAAGCCATTGCACGCTGGGTATTGCATGTTGCAATCATTGGGTATAAACCGGCATGCTTTCCACCTAGTGCTCTGAGAAAACAGTACATTTCTAGGCATTGTCAGAGGTAGCGGAAGCTTGATGTGGTTCCTGATTTTCTGTTGTCTCTAAATCCCCAGTGGGCCTGAAGGTCCTTGGTTTAAAGACCACCCCGCAGCACACGCACACACAGCAATATGCTAGGCAGCTCCTACTGGTCAGCAGTGGAGAGATTTCCCTCTTTTGCTGTTGCAAATCACTACTCATAGATACTGTCTTTTCTGGTCTCTCTCCCTGGCATACATAAGTGGTTGCTCATTTACCCTTCCCCCCCCCCCCCCCCCCCCCCGGAAGTTCATGCCCTGGAGCACTGCAGGCGAGCTGGATAAATTTAGCTCTTCTCAGGGACTTTTCCTGACTTTGTGCCATGACGGCTGAAGGTTTGGCTGGCTCCCCTCCCTTGGAGGTCTCGTCTGGTTCTGGTAACTGCTAGGCCACTTGCACAACTGGTCATTTGAGTGACTCAGGCCATGGTACATATTTCGAGAATCAATCGATTTGTGCTCCTGGAAGCTGAAGTTCATTCCAGCTTCTGAGCCCTCTGACCTCCTTCCCTATGTTTTCCTTGCCTTAAGCAGCCGGTGGCTGGTGCTCAGAGCTGTCACGGTTACTCCCCATCAGGACTGAGTAGGAAATAAGTGACTGGTGACTAATGAAGCCTTTTCCACTCTCTTCTCCAGGAGCGGGGCCTCACATCCCATCGCCAGGATCCAGCACAGTGAGGATGCTCACTTAATGTTTGCTAATTTGAATTGTTATAACCCAACATAAAAGAGACTAGAGTCAGACTCCCTTAGTAGACAATTAAATGAAAGAGAATTGCATGCAAAGGCCATTGTTTAGACATGCTCATTTTCAAAGATCCTAAATAAGGCTCATAGAACATGCTCAGCCTGTTATCACTTTAGTTATTACTTTTCTCTCCTTAATAGAGGCTACAGATAAATCAACCAGTCAGCAAGCATTTGTTGATCACCAACTTTGTGCAGGTAGCTATGGGCATCTCAGAAGTGAATGACATCATTCCCAACAACTCATGGGGGAAAAAAGTAAAAAAAAAAAAAAAAAAGTGAAGGACAAAGAGGAGATAAGTGATGCAGGAAATGAGAGCTATTTTAGGGGATGTGGGCAATACATGAAAAGGATCCGGCAGGGCCTCTGCCCTCCTAGAGTGTGCAGACTGTCAGGGAGCCCAAACTGACCCACGTCAAACAAGGAGACTAGAACGAGAGCCAACTAGTTAGGAACATTCTGGGGGCGGTTCATGGACAGAGTAAGTTTACACTGGACCTTGAAGCATGGGAAAGATTTGAACAGATACAGGGGAAAGGGAAGGACTTATCAGGAGAAAACAGCACGAACAGAGGCCAGCAGAGAAAATTGGCACAAGGTGCGTAAGAGTGTGTAACTCGGGGGGTGTCTGTAAAGAGCTGGTCTTACTCCATTGGAAAATACCTGTGGAGCGGGGAGCAAAAAAATAGGCTGAGGATGGTCAGCATCTGCAGGGCCTCAAGGGCTAGACATGACTCGGTCAACCAACCAGCCACACACCCCCAGTAGCGTGAGCAGGCCCTTGTTGGGAAAGCAAGATTCTGACCTTGTTCTTCATGGGAACCACCATGAATGGCTTCCTTCCAGGCCCCGTAGTCACCCCCCATCCCAGTTAGCTGCCCTTGCTTCGTGGAGAACCAGGTTGAAAAGTGTCTGTGAAATCAAAGTCATTTACTCCAGGCTGGAAAGACCAGTGGTGTTCATGCGCCCCTGGGGGGATCTCTAGCAGTGTCTGGGGCTGCAGACGCTTGTGTGAGGAGTCTACTACTTGGTGGTGGTCGGGACCACCAAAGGCTATGACTTCAAGAGGAGGGGAGATAAACGGCTGTGTCCTGGATGGAAAAAGAAGACAGATACTTCCGAGTGACCATTTTCCTGGCATGTGGCTGGGACCAATGACTCGGGTGTCACTGCTGCCACCTTAGCTGATCCATAGAGAAGGGAGTCAGGTCTATTTTAAAGATCTGTTTGGTCAATCACATGGAGAAACTGCCACTTTAAAATATTTATTTACCAGGAAAGTAAAGCTCCCTGCAAAACAAAAGGTTGGTATACTATCCCCAGTAACTCTTTAAACCAAAGCAAACGTGCAGGCAGGCCCTGTTTGCTCTGCTTTCTGCCCTTGGTCCTTGATTCTGAAGGTTCCTGGTTGGTTCCCTCCTTGGGAGTAAGCTGAGAAGGAACAGTTGGTACTGTCGAAGGGCAGGGGTCTCTAAGGGGTTATGAGCATGCAGCAGTTCTCTGGTTCACCGATAAGACTTTGGTCGGTTGGTTTTAGAAAAGTCAAGGAGCTTGATTAGGCAAAACCCGAAAGAATCTGGAAGAATTAAGACCCTTCAGCAGAAAAATGTCTTTTCCACCTGTATTTGAGGACCCTGCATTAATGGGCGGGAAATAAGATCAAACATGGTGTATAGAGACATCCTTCGAACCATCCAGGCGACTCCAAGAGCATTAAAATCAACATTGCAGAGGCTTCAAGTGTGGCGGCAGCGCAGTGGCTAAGACCTACTACCAACTCTCAGAACAGTACACTCCCAGCTTCTCCATGGACCCCCCCAAGCCTTCCTTACCTCCCCGCTTCTAAGATCTGCTACCACATTAAGTCCTATCAGCTTAGGAGATCTTTATGTGACTTGTCCTGTGGAATTTACAGTCTTGCTTAGGGCACAGTGTGACACATATACCCAACAGAGGAAACAGTCCAAGGCAATATACTAGAGAGGAAGAGGCATTTTTAAAATGCAGAGTGTGGGTGGGGGGCTGATCAGCATGCCCTAGCGCACACAAAGAAGACGGCATTGCCTATAATGGAAATTGAAGTCCTTGGCCTGACTTCCAGTGCTTTCCATTACTCTGACACCACTCACCTTCTCAACCTGACCTCCCAGGACTCCTCCTACACAATCAAACCAGACTTCCCCTAAGCTCACCTTGCTCCATGGCTGGGTTTTTGCCACTGAACACGATTGTTCCTTTCGTCTCTGCTTCTCCAAATGCCAAACATATACCAGGTCTGGCTCACATTTCTCGTGTTCCTTGAAACCTTTCCAGCCCACCCCAGCCCTCGGCGACCTCACTGCACTCTGAGCTCACAGTGCTCTCTGTCCAACATGCGCAGCACTCACTGGACGCTGGTTTGTCCACTGACGGGGCGCAGCCTGCGATGGCGCTGAGGGCAGGCTGCCTTGGACTGTTACTTGCTCTTTGATCTCTTCGCATATCATCCCCCAACTATGTTATTCTCTCTTTGAAACCTTGCATCTTCCAATACCCCATAGCATCTAGCACAGAGCCCAACCCATAGAAGATGGTCCATAACCATGAAATGAATGACAATATAGGAAACCTGATGCTCGATGATGTTTCCTAATTTCTTCTACCTGAATAGGTAACAGAAGGGGCTATATTTATTGAGGGTCTATCATGTGCCCTTATTCGGCACTTTCCAAATATATCGTTTAAATCTCATACCTGTCTGAAAGGTAAATATATTATCTTCAACTTATATATTATGAAAGTGAGATTCACAGAGGTTCAATGACTTCTTCGAAGCCAGCGGTAATAAGACAAGAGCTGAGAGGCGAACTGTGGTGCGCCCGATGGGAATGCCCGCGCTTTGTGCTGCACGCACGGCCTCCCACCTGAATGCCTGTCCATCCGCGGGTCGCTCAGTTTCTTCCTGTGGGTCTCGCAGACCCCCTTTCCATGACTGCACTTCACCACTCTCCCTCCCTTCAAACCACCTTCCAAGTGCTACTCTTCCTGGAACCCACCGCACGTTTTCATAATTCTGTGCAATTCCCTTCTAATTCCTTCAACCTGGAAAATGTCCTTCCATCTTTTCTACCTGTGCACACTTGTCCTTGCAGGCCCGGCTGAAATGAATGCCCGCTCTATGAGGTTTTCTGCTAATAAAAGTAAATGCCCTCCCTTTTGAGTCCCCATCACCCTGCTGCCTCTTCCACAGTTCAGAACTCACTTCACTCTGCTTCACGTTCCCATCAGTTGTTTGTAGGGAAGACACCCTCTTCACCTCTGTAACCCGACCTTGCTCCACGGCAGCGTGGTCTCTCCAGAGTCTCTGGTGGTACTGGGGGCTGAAGGTGGCTGCTGGCTGCTGGTGTCACTTCACAGCCCTACAGTGATCCTGACCAGGTAACAAACCATTGGATGCCAACCGAAGTCAAGAAAAGGAGGCTCCGAGCAGATTTCCCGTGTCTGTCCTCAACACTCAACCCAGGGGTTTCACTCTGAGGCTTCGTAGTCTCCAGTTTTAAGTGATTCAAGAATGATTCTACCTCCCTTCTTAATCTGGTCTGTGGTCAAACTTGTTTCCAAGATAGTTAATGTCTCAAGGGGGAGGTTGCCATAAGTTTCCTTGTTTTTTGAAATACTCAGGAAGAAAGTAGCTGGGTATATCCTTTTTAACCATGCCTTTAGGAATAAGATGTAACCTTGAGGTTTAAAAAATGAATGAATGAATGAATGAATGAGAGATGAATATGTCAGACCCTGTTTCAATGACGAGAAAGGATATTTGTTTGATTTGCCCTACAGAGCCGTGGGCCCTCCCCAAGGTTCCAGGACAAACTATGTCTAAAGGGGGAGACTGGCCTTCCTCCTGAAAAGCAGGCAGCCAAGAGGAAGGGTAGTGAGGGGGTCAGCCCAGGGGCTACAACCAGAAATCTGGACACAGCCTCTGTCTCCATGTGACTCTGGCCTAGGGCCATCTGGTCATCCAAATAATGAAGGTCTTCAGAAGCTATCACGTGGGCACAGGGGGTTAGGGAACACATTTTCTGTGTTATCCTATTCCTTGCTGAAGGCAGGGATCGAAAGTTAATTCTATATCACCAGTTTCTAGCACGGAACTTAAGACACAGCAGACACTGAGCACATGTTTGTAAATGGCCACCAGACTTGCTTTTCTTTCTCTTGTCTTTGTCATCTATCTTTCTCCTTTTCTTTTTCCTCCTTTCCCATCTCCTTCCTGCCCCTTCAGGAAGGCCCTCATTACTAAAGGAGAAAGATTACCTTTCCCTCCTCCACCTCAGCCCTACCCCTCCCAGGAAATACATGGATGTTCTCTGTGAAATATTAAATATTAGATTCCATTTTTTAAAAAAGGATGGCTCCATTGTTCTCTGGATTCCCCAGAATGGCAGTCTGTCTCTTGGGTAATCCAACCCTGCTCCCATTTCTTCCTTTTTACCCTCATTTCTCCTCTCACTTCCTTGCTCCCCATGGTGGTCTCTGTCCCTGTGTCATCCAGTCCCGAAGCTGAGGGGCTCTTGGAGCCATGCCTTGGGAGCTCTCTCTTGCTGCTTGTGTCAAATTTTTTCAGGTGGGGTCACAGCTGCTGCTGGCTGTCCTCCCCACCTGCACCCCACTCTCCTACCCTGCACTAGCCCCAAAGAATCCAAAATGCTACCAAGAGCTCTGCCTCTGGGGACTGGACACAGGCTATGCCGATGGCCTTTGGCTGTGCTGCCCACCGTCTCTGCGGAAAAGGGTGCGTTCTGTTCTAGAGAGTGTGCCAGATTAAGGGCAACCTAGGGAACCAGGAATATCAACGATGATGTGAGAGTATCATGTTGACACTCTCAGGACAGTAGATAAAAGTCCCTTGTCCATTCCAGTTTTATTTCTTGCAGAGCTCAGGTTGGATCATTTTGCTTTCTTGAGCATCGAAACATACACTCACATAGCTCTGAGCTCTGGTCCCACCTGGCAGGTAACCAGTTCACACTCAGCTCCAGAGGAAGTTCTTTAGTCAAGGGGTCAAGGTTTCAAGAGGGGAAATGAGCAGCTGTAAACCATCCCCTGTGCCTACCTCCCACCCCCAGCCTCCTGCGCCACACATGCCCAAAATCTCATCTGAGGAATCTGTCCCTCTCAGGGTGGGTGTTTGATCTACCTGCCTTCCTGATAAACATCCAGACAGAAGTGTGTGTGTGCATGTGTGTGTGTGTGTGTGTGTGTGTGTGTGTGTGTGTGTGTGGTTGGGTGGGGTGGTAATGTAGCAAATGCTATTATAATTCAATACTATTTCATAGATAAGAACAGTGTCATGGTCTTGGAAGG